>JARYHS010013631.1:77149411-77278856 GCA_031002005.1 Vandiemenella viatica
AGTTCTTCAGAAAATCCTCCTCCAGATGGACGAGGAAAAAGATAGGGCCATGTGGGCTCCCATAGCAGAATCTGGTGATTAATTTGGAAATTAATGAAGAAGTAATTTTTAGAGTGGATTAAGTTGGCTAGGAATGTGAGATAGGAAGCTGTGAGGAGACTGTGTGTGTGGGGTGGGGGGGGGGGGCACATTTCAAGAAAGCTTTGAAGTGAACTGAGGCCAAGACAGTGGGCGATATTAGTATACAAGATAGTTATGTCTATGGGACAAGGAAGGAGTCTGGAGGTAGGGGAGTGGAGACTTTGGACAAATGCTCCAAGAAATATGCCACTGTAGGTTTCAGATTGTCAATGTTTAGACCTCCACATGGATCTTTCTCCTGCAATAAACGCCACTGCAAAACATGCAGCATGCATCCAACCACCACTACCTATTCTAATCCCATCACAGGAGGATCCTTTTGTATTATTGGACATGCCACCAGTGCTATTGTTCACATAATTTACCAATGTACCTGTCTTCACTGTACTGTTTCCTGCATTGCTCTCCGCCTCAATAATTGCCCTACAGGATGAACGGCCACAGGCATAAAAGTTTATACTGCCAATCCAGACCATCCATTGTCAGTCTATGCCAGCTCTCATGATGCAATAATCTGAACACCTGCTTCACAGTCAAAGCTATAAAAGTTTTTACAGACACCGACACCTCTTTGAAACTCCGTAGATGGGAACTTCCAATCACACATCATAGACACCAGACATACCCCTGACTTCAACCTATGCTAAGCCTGTATCTTACTATTTTTCAATCTTAAAGTCAGTTTTCATATATATTTTTCAACATATATATATTTTTATCTTTCTGTTTTTATTTATTTCCTTATTTTCTCTTATAACAGGTTCAAATTATACATTTAAAAAAAAAAAATCATTTTACGTTGACTGATTGTCTCGGAGATTATTTTGTTTCATAATTATCTTTGGTCAACTTTCTCCCCCACCACCAGTTCTATCCACATCCCATTCTGCATGTTTCATCCTTGGTTCATTCTTGTGGCAGATCTGAATGTGATCCCATCTTTCCTCCTGCCATATGTCTCACCTCCTACATGACTAAGGTTATTAACTGAAATATTGTGAATTGTGTGTTTTACATGTATGTCTGGCCCTTATGTCTACATCTCTGGTAAGTGACAGGTTATTTTTCCTATTCTACATCATCTCAATTCAAACTAGAGTTATTCGTAAATTTATAAGCAAAAAATTGAATTTCTAATTGCCATTCAGGCAATTCAGATGTTTATTTCATTTAAAGAAATATGCAATTTTTCCATTGAAATCCACTCGATTTTCGCAGAATTTCAGTAATTTAGTTCACTAATCATTCAAAGCTATTTTGCTTTAGATGCCACATGAAAAGAAGATTGAATACAGACACATTTTTATAAAAGTGATACAAGATTTATAGAATTATTCTAACCAATCACTTGACATCCAGTTCATAGCAGAATAGTACGGATGTTAAACAAGTGTGTGTTTTAGTTCCTACAAATTTACTGAAAATTTTAATTACAGTATAATCATAGAATGTTAATGAGATGTTAATTTTGCTGTCCCTCTACAACTGCCCTTTTGTTAGTAAATGATGAATCATTTTGACAATTATTCATGGAAAACACTGAACAGATTTGTGTAACAACATTTATATCAGAAAGCAATGCCAAAATTATGTTACATTGAACAACATTGTTAGAAATTATTTTATTCACAATTCAGTTAATCACCACTTCCTCAGGATTACTATTTTGTGCCTATTATTCTTATGAGCTGTTAACTCTTCATTGAAATTACAGTGACTGTGTTTCTGTTTCAATACCATCATTTGCTGTGTTAAAAGACACTTTGATTTTTATAAAAGGGAACTAGTGATGACATTTAAATAAAGAAACACAATGGAATTACTTCTCATCAAAAATTAAGTGCTAAGTTATTGCAGTAGTAATTCTCAGCTTTCATTTATCCAGTCTGTAAAAGAGCTTATTATGTTAAAGTTTCAAAAGGCTTTATTTGTAGCTGTAATACAACGAATATAACTGAAACTGAATGTTCTTTTCAATAAAGTTAAATATTTAGCTTTCATATTTTGTTCTATCTAGATCCCATATATAAACTTGCAGTATTTGTAGTAACGCTATTGATGTTACAAAATATGATTAGATTTATCGAGAGAGCTCTTGGTCTTTCTGATCAGGTGTACTTATGTTTCTAGCATGTTTGTTTATTAATAAAACTATAGATATCATAGATTTTTCTAATAACTAAGTTAGATTGGTAGTACAACTATCAACTTCAAAGAGTCACTATGATGGAATTAGGAAGGTACAATGAGCCCAGATCCTGTTGTTTTTACTCATTCTGCTTAATGTTTTCAAAGATTACAAATTTTCCACTTTGAAATTACACCTGCACAAAAAAATTAACAATTGTCTCTCAGCACACAGCCTACAGAAGCTAAAGACTGGTATGGTCCTAATGCTGAAGGGGACAGAGAGCCAAACCTTGGTAAATGCCTCTGTTTTCACTTACCAGCTCTAAAAGCAAATCTTATTCGCATGCTGTAAGGAACCAGACCGACACTGGGGTTGGTATCGCCTAAGTACCTTATCTAACAGTCTTGGTGGCACCTCACTGTCCAATGAAAGTTTGTTGCATATTTTAATTTAACTGACCATGTTGCCAGGATACAACAAGAAATGCTAACAGGTCGCCACAATATTTAATGACCCAAATATTGAAAAGGTATGGTAACAGCTACGAAATGAAACAGTTCACTTCCAAAATTCTTCCAGTTTTATTAAAATGAAATTCAAAGTTCAAACAGCATTCTTAAGTTGCGTAGGCTAATCGACAATCGATCCAAAGTTACAGGTTATGGAGAGAGGTAACACCGAACAACCCAAAGAAAAGTTTACAAGTTTCATGTCAAACCAAAGCCACGCCCTCCATAATGGCTGACTCCAGAAAATGCCACATAACTCCTCCCGCACTCCACCTAACGTCGGAATAGCCAACACACCAACACACGCTTAGATCATCTTTACTAACAAGACTGCAACCCGGAAAAAGACAATAGCGTCACCTCGGCCTCTAATTTATACCTTCGCTGACGTCAGAGCCAGAACGCCGCTTTCTGCCCACACTTTAACGAATTAGATCGGAAATATCTCAGTAACTAAACAGTTATCCAAAACTTTAAGTGTGGCAGTGTTTCGACATATTTAATTGTGAAATAGTGAATATTTAATGAATAATTTTAAGCAACTGGTTTAAAAGTTCCCAGCGTAGAAGTGGACTACTTTCCTACCTGGGGATTTACTATTATGCTGAAAATTTCTACATTTCGTCATTTTATTAATGCCACGATTTATGCAAATTATTTTATTCTCACTGTGATCTACAAAAATTCGCGAGTTTATTGGTGTGATTTTTATTAAGATTGGTGCAGGGAAAGATTAACCACGCTGTAACCAAAGTGTGATTTTTGTTTTAATTTTATAACTTTATTTCTAGGACTTTTATTGCAAATATAAAATTACCACGAGATTCTCTGAATTAAATCGCGTATTCTGAAAGTTGTCTCATCTCTGTATCTACTTTAGATCGGTTGGAAAATATTTCTAAACTCCACACGTGGATGCAATTTTAAGATCTCTATAGCATCGGTTCTATTGCTGGTAATTACTTGAAATAATTATACGTGATCTTAGATTTTTGGTTCTTTCCGGAAATCTACTTTTTATTTTGAATGTCCTCTAGGATTTTGAGATAAAAATTATTTAGAGTGAAGTGCAACTGACGAAGCATTAAAAATTGATTTAAGTTATTTAAACGTCCTGAAACTACGAAATTTTAGTGAATTTATCTTTTAATCGCCTGATTACTTCCCTACAATTACTTTATTTGGTTCGAAAGTATGTTAAAACAGTGAAATGCCAAATATTAGAAATTACTTGTGCACTGAACTGGATTATTATGGATTATCATATCAAAGGTTAGTAAAAGGTGTTAATATCACTACAGAAAGTTACTTTAGTTGGTTTATTTGCTATTAAGTTACTTTATTGCTCCTAAAATTGGTTTAAAATGACAAAATGTTCCCCAGTTAGCAATTCCTAAGTCCAAGGTAATATTATTACTGATTGTTTAATTTCCAGTTGACTAAAAGTTTGTTTATTATTATTCAGAGTTTATATTCGGCGTTTAGCAACTACTAAAGGTCTTTACTGCATTCAAATTGGTTTAGAAACTACGAAGTTAACTTATATCAAAATCTATTATTTGAAATTGAAGTTGTGGGATTTAATCTCTTTCCTCCCAACCTGATGTCTTCTTTTTGTTATTAAAGGTTTATTTAGAGCCTTTATTTAATTATGGGTGCATTTATTATCCCTAAAAGGTTTTATTTAGTGTGATAGGTTACGGTATCTCTATGCCATACAAAGCCTTACTCTCATAACCTAACCATGAAACGAAACTATCTTCTACTACAGAGTAAACTTTCCCTCTAATGTCTAAAGGTGAGAGGCTAGAATTTAACCAAAATTCTAAGATGCTTACATGCCCCCCGAAGATTGAGGTTATTTTCCCAAGAAAACTAACTGAATATCTTGAAAAATAGAAGAGAAAAAAAATTTAAATTCCCAAATGAAATGAATTATCCCACAAAATCTAACTATCTCTTGTTGATTCGGTTCTCTCTCCATCATTCATACTCAAAACAAAATATTATCATTTATACAATCTCAAAACTTTAACTCTCTCACAAGATTATTACAAAAATTTTCAAACTCATTCACTCTTAAAAGATTGATATTACTGAGAATTTATGATCAAATAACAAAAATGTAAAAAATATAAAAAATGATCACAAAATTATAAGCATGTGTGTTCTCACAAAATTGTCGAACTATCAAACATATTATCAATATAAAACATAAATTGTGTACATGTAAATTACAAAAGTACATTGACAAATATTATACAAGAAATATTCGATCTGTTTTAAGAAAGAAAAACCTTAAGGTTTAATATTTTATAAGCATAAACATAAGGAACAAAATGGTGTTTTACAAATAATCTTTCTTTACAATTCCATATTGGAAAGTCTTTCGTTCTGTGAACGTCTTTGTTTGCATATTACACTGTTTTATTATGGCCTTACCACCTTCCCCTTTTCACACCTCACACCCTTGCTACATAACTCCCTAAATGGGTGAAAACCCAAGTCCTGAAACGGGCGCAGACTTTAAGGCTCGTAACTTATATAAACCAACAGCCTTATGGCTAGTTCTGCCGAGTACAGTCCATCATCCCCGGTTCCTGACGCAGCAGGAGTAGCCTGGGGAAACTCGGTCAGCTAGCTGGTCTGTGAAAGATACAAAACAGAAAACGAAATACGGGAATTAGTGGCGGCCAAATTGTTCTTAATGACTAACATATACCTAAGGAAAAATTAAGATCAAATACAAAAAGGTACAAAAGTAAGATTACAATAATCATAGTATTTACAATGAAATTTCACAAGTTGTTGGCAAATGAAACAAAGAGAAATATTCACCTTGTAAACGTGATAAAATAATTGCAAATAGTAAGTAAAATGGAAAACAAGTACAAGTTATAAGTCCTATAAGTAAGTAATGTTACAAAAATTTATCCAAAGGAAAACCTAACAATAAAAGTACAAGAAAAATACAAGCATATCATATCAAATTAAAACATATGAAATGAACTTGGTCCAAGCCAAGTTATTGGATCACTCAATTCAACTGAATTTATTACAATCATAAAAAATATTACTTATTAGATTTATTGACAAAATATTATCCCCATAATAAAAGATATATCTAAAAATGTGTAGGGGTAAATTGTAACTTATAAGGAAACGTAGTTTCCAAGCAGCAGTACACTGCTGTGTAAAATGAGAGTATAAAAGTAGTGTATGTGTGTATGAAATGTTACAAAAGATCTTTTTTTTTTGTTGAAGTATCACAACCCTCGTTGTGTTCACCAGTACACTGGTGCAAAAAAAAAATCACATATCCTTTATAAATATTATAACAACTTATTCTGCAAAAGAGGTAGGTCCTGGTTATGTGTGGTTATAATGGGGTGTGTGTCCCCTGGACCAAATATCTCAGAATAATGTCACAAGAAAAGTTGTATACTCAAATCAGTTATAGTTTAGGAAAGTTAGTTCAAGTGTTATAGTGTATTGTTAATAATGATTACTCTCAAAATTCTGATTGCTTAAGGTCACTATGAAGTGCCTAAGGTGCAACAAAGCACAAAAAAAAAATCCTCAACCTAAGTTGGGTAAATAAGACAAAGCGAAGAAAGTGTTACTTAAAGTAGGAAAATGTATAGGAAAGTTTATTATAAAAAGTTTGCTTAGAGTGGTTTATTTTTACTATAAAAATATTTGAAAGTATGTGTGTATCCTCATCACATTACTAACATCATTCAACCTTCTTAGTGTACAAGACATAGAGAATTGCCGTCCCAAAACCGTTCTACGGTACATCGATAAACACTTAAGACAGTACATAACTTCCAAAATAGCTTTCAATTCATTCTTCCGCAACAAGAATGTAAACTCACATCAGTTTTAATATCATATCTCCAAGATTCCATTATGTGTAACAAACTTGGTTATATCCGCTTTTGTCTCTATAGTGTGTTGACTGCTCATGTTTCCTATATATATATGTATTGTGTATGAAATTGTGTAACTATATGAAATAACAATGACGCCTTATTTGTGTATGTGAGGTCATCCCTAGGTGATGCCTAATGTGTTTTAATATAGGAGGTCGCCTTGTTTTGTTACACTGATACATAATAATAATAATAAATATGATGGGTGGAAATGCAATTAATAATTATGGGATTCGCAGGTGAGTCTCCGATTCCTGGCCCTGGTAATAAATGTGGGATTCGCAGGTAAGTCTTTGCTTCCTGGCCCTAATAATAATGGGATTCGCAGGCAGGACTCTATTCCCTGGCCCTATTAATAAAATAACAATAACGCATTCCCCCAAAATGGTACTTTCTTCTCTTCCAGCCTCCCCCAAAAATATAGGAAAACATGTTATATCTCCACCTCTACTTTAACTAGAGCATCAACTTCCTCACTTGCACAAACAACTTTATCTCTTTGACAATCCATCTCAACATCCATAAGTTCCGCCCTTGGTGTCTCAGAAATCCTATCCAATCTAATCTGGCGTATGACTTCCCAAGGTAGATGTTCAAATATTATTAGATGGAAGTACCCCTTAGAAAGGTAAAGAGTTGACAAAACTTCTTGCCCCAATACTACCTCAAAAATCAAACTCAGCTGAGTAAAAGACTCAGATAAACAAATATAAAAAATCCCAAAATAAAGTAGAAAAATATTAAAATTGATAGGAATTGTCTTACATATCCTCAAAAGGTCGGATAATTGTGTTGGCACCTTGTGAGTATACTAATTTTAAGTTTAAGAACATTCCTCCATTCAGCAAAGAGTATGTCTTTGTTTGGAGTGAAAGGGTTTCACATGGCTTTTAAATTTAGGAGCCCTCCCAAAGCATTGATAGCTGAAATAATTTTATTTTTATTAGTCTTTCTGTGCTGATATAGCATGGGTACTGTGGGTTGTGAAAGGTGTACACCATTTCTTCTTTATCACAGGAATGAAAGAGTTTCAGCACAATGTCATAGTAAGCTGTACTGAGGTTTTTATTGCTTGAAAAAGTTCTGGCGATATGGTGTATACTGTCCCCAATATGGTAAGTATTAAAAATCAAAGTCAGTACCTCATGCGAAACATTCTGAAAGAGAATGAAATGTGCTATCTGTGTTGTTAATTTGTAAGTCTCCCAAATGGGCACTGATAGCAATGAAAAATTTCTAGTGTTGTTCTCAGGGAACATTTTAGTTGTCAACTGTATATTTAATTTATCAACAAAAGTTGGCTTTTTCAACTTCTTGTTGAATGGTTTGCTAGTAACTTCTTTTGTGTAAACTAATGGAGTAGGGAAATCAGCTGAGTGATGCATATTGTTTTGAGCATTGGAATTATTAAAGTTATCACTATTCCCTAAAATTACTGGCACAGGTTTATCATTCCCACAAATATCAGAAATAAGCTGCACTGCTTCAGGATGTACTGGCATGTTGTCAGCTGACAGTATAGTAGTGGGATGTGCTAAGACAGTTGTACAACCAATTAAGCTTTCTGGTTTTTCAGTAGTATGGTTAAGATCATCTGATTGTATAGTTTGTTCTGAATCAGGTACATGAGCCTTTACAAGTTCAGTTACAGCATTGTTAACTACAGGAGTCAGGTCAGTGACCTGTGAAATGTCAGCTGAGAATTGTACAGAATTTTCAGTTTTAGAAACTGGTTCTACTGAGATAGGTTGTAATTGTTCAGTAGTTGGTAATGTATCAGCTGCTGAATTAACGCTAGGTTCAGTCCCCTCCGTGGGTGCCGAATAGGTTTCAGAGTTTTCAAAAGTATGTAGAATTGAATCAGCTGATGCAGGCAAAGACTCTGTTTCATTACCAACTAGGGCATCAGTAGTAGTAAGTCGTAGTGGGGGCTCAATAGGTGCATTTACTAAAACAGCTGATGGCTGAGGAATGGTGGTGTGTACCACTGGATCAGCTGTGGGTAATGAATCTACAGTAGGTTCCAAAGTGTCTCCCGTAGTTGTTTTTGTGTTAGGTGCATTAGCAGGAGGAGGAGGTGTTGGATCATTACCTTGTGCAACCTCTTCCTGTTGCAGTAAATTATCACAGAAGGACGTGAAATTTGACAAATATGTTTTCATAGTTTCAATTTCATAGTGTTTAAGGTCTTTAGCGAAGGTGAGCAACCTATTATATACTTCATCTGTTACCTTTGTAATAAAATCAAATATTATTGTCAACTCTTGTAGTTGATCAGCATCAGCCCAATATTCTAACCTTTCTTTATAGTAGCGTAACTTGTTATCAACTTCAGATTTAACTGCTAAAGGAGTTAAGTGTACTTGGCTGGAAAGTTTGATTTGTTCTTCAATCTTTGTAGAGAATTCCCACTTTTGTAACTCAACCGCAAGTCTAACAAAAAGTATACCAGGCCTAGACTGAATAAATTGTTGTGTGCGACTTTGCGCAGACACAGTTTCATTTTTATAAGCTTCACACTGGCGCCTAACCAAGTTCCACACTCTTTGACATTTCCCATTATATGTATCTTGTAGCCATAATATAGTTTTGTTAATTTCCTCAGTGTAAGAGACTAACGGAAATGAGATATTCAAATTATCTTCAATGGGTTGTAAATATTTAGACCAGGTGTCTACATTAATTTTTATAAGATCAGGCTGCTTCATGATTGGGTAGAAAATTGAACTGACAAAGTGAACTAACAAATACCCAATTCCAAAAAACACAAACAAAAACTCACAATAAAAACTTAACTGTATTTAGAAAAAAGAAAGAAACAAACAAACACGTCATGAACAAAAACAAAAAAAGGTTCCTCTCGGTTGTGCATGGAAAACATTGCAAAGATCATCACTGAAGCAGATGGTAAACACAGGTATTGAAAAGAGAAAAAAAAAAAATATCTTTGCTATGCAGTATGTCTCAGCAAATCGTCGGCAAATATGTACAATCTCTGTCGTAGTAAACTCTTTGAGTTGCATAGAACCCCAGCTGAGCGGAGGTATACAGAAAAACAGCTGATCGAAGTTACATATCACGTAAGGTTCCAAAACACTGTTCAGATGGTGAACACAAGAATAGAAAAGAAAAAAATATATATTTGTTATGTAGTATGTCTCAGCAAATCGTCGGCAAATATGTACAATCTCTGTCGTAGTAAACTCTTTGAGTTGCATAGAACACCAGCTGAGCGGAGGTATACTGAAAAACAGCTGATCGAAGTTACATATCACGTAAGGTTCCAAAACACTGTGAATTCACTCGTAGGCACGAAAAAAAATGAAAAGCCAGGTAAAATTAGGCTGATAGGTAACATAAATTACCCCAAAGTCTTGTCACTCAGTAAAATCGAGCACAAGTTTGCCACCGTAATGGCATAAATAATTGTAAAAATGCGGTTACTGTGACTGTAACCTTTGAATAATATCATAAGATATTTTGGTCAACTATTGCTGGAAGGTGGATGATTCTACGCAGCACGAGAAAGAAGGAAGAAACTGCATAGATGATAGAAAAGAATGCTCCTGGCAGGCCTAAACTGTCGCCAAAGTCTAGGATGGAGCGGCCCGATTTCGAATGAAGAACACTTGTACTTAACTTTGTGTAGGTTTGCAGTCCGTAGTGGCGTGATGAGTGGAGCGACTTGGTGTGGCGCAGACCCCGTCGTCCGAGCCCCTGGACCCTCTGGTCAGCACTTTGGATGAAGTGAGAGGAGCGTAGTCGGCTGCGAAGTCCGCTGCGGCGTCGGTGAAGTAGGCTGGTTGGCTAAAGTCGAAGTAGGTGTTGTGGAAGATGCTGGTATCCTTGGTTAGCACTCACTCGTATCACTGATAGTCGGTAAACCCTCTCCACAGTTTGAAATTGAACAAACACGAGCCTTACAGTTCCATGTAAGGACAAACGTGCGCCGAAACGGACGACACAAGATTTGTTGAACCTTCCATAAATTGGAAAGGTATTGCAGCATTGCTGCAGAAATGAAACAAAAAGGTTCACTGATAGAAAGCTCTTCAAGTTTGTGACAAGAAGAGATTCAAAGTTCAAACAGCATTCTTAAGTTGCACAGGCTAATCGAACAATCGATCCAAAAATTACAGATCATGGAGAGAGGTAACCCGCACCAACCCCGACGGAGATTTACAAGTTCATATTACGAGAATGAGTACCACGCCCTTGAAACCATGATGGCCGACTTCCGCAATGTCAAACTGTGACCTGCACTACCAACCTAACGTCGGAATAGCCAACCTACCAACACACGCCTAATTCATCTTACTAACACGACTGCAACCAGGAAAAAGACAAAGACGTCACCGCGACCTATAATTTATACCTTCGCTGACGTCAGAGCCAGAACGCGACTTTCTGCTAACACTCCTACGATTTAGATCTGAAATATCTCAGTAACTAAACGGTTATCCAAAACTTTAGGTGTGACAGTGTTTCGACATATTTAATTGCGAAATGATGAATATTTAGTGAATAATTTTAAGCAACTGGTTTAAAGTTTTAAGTGGAGGAGTGGACTACTTTCGTACCTGGGGAACTACTATTGTTCTGGAAACTTCTACATTTCGTCATTTTATTAATGCCACGGTTTATGCAAATTGTTTTATTATCACTGTGTTCTACAAAAATTCCTGAGTTTATTGGTGTGATTTTTATTAAGATCGGTGCAGGGAAAGTTTACTTACTACGTAACCAAAGTGTGATTTCAGTTTTACTTTTATAACTTTATTTCTATTAGTTTTATCGCAAATCTAAAATTACCATGAGATTCTCTGAGTAAAAATACATATTCTGAAAGTTATCTCATCTCTGTATCTACTTTAGATCGGCTGGAAGATATTTCTAAATCGACCTCATGGTCATGATGAAAACTGAATTTTAAGGTCTCTATAAAATCGATTCTATTGACTGGAATTACTTGAAATAATTATATGTAATATTAGATTTTTAGTTCTTTCCGGAAATCTACTTTTTATTTCGGAGATCCTCTAGGATTTTGAGATAAAAATTATTAAAAGTGAGGTGCATCTGACGAAGTATAAACAAATTGATTTAAGTTATTTAAACGTTCAGAAACTACGAAATTTTAGTGAATTTATATTTTAATTGCCTGATTACTTCATTGAAATTACTTTATTTGGTTCGAAGGTGTGTTAAAACAGTGAAATGCCAAATATTAGAATTACTTGTGCACTGAACTGGATTATTATGGATTATCATATCAAAGGTTAGTAAAAGGTGTTAATATCACTACAGAAAGTTACTTTAGTTGGTTTACTTGCTATTAAGTTACTCTATTGCTCCTAAAATTGGTTTAAAATGACAAAATGTTCCCCAGTTAGCAATTCCTAAGTCCAAGGTAATATTATTACTGATTATTTAATTTCCAGTTGATTAAAAGCTTGTTTATTATTATTCAGAGTTTATATTCGGCGTTTAGCAACTACTAAAGGTCTTTACTGCATTCAAATTGGTTTAGAAACTACGAAGTTAGCCTATATCAAAATTTATTATTTGAAATTGAAGTTGTGGGATCTAATCTCTTTCCTCCCAAACTGATGTCTTCTTTTTGTTATCAAAGGTTTATTTAGAGCCTTTATTTAATTATGGGTGCATTTATTATCCCTAAAAGGTTTTTATTTAGTGTGTTTGGTTACGGTATCTCTATGCTATACAAAGCTTTCCTCCCATAACCTAAACATGAACTGAAAACGATCTTTTACTACTGAATAAGATTTCCCTCTAATGTCTAAAGGTGAGAGGCTAGAATTTAACCAAAATCCTAAGATGCTTACAACAGCATTGGTATTCTTCTTCAAAATTAAAATATTGTGGGTATAAACCAGGAGACAAGTAACAAACAAATTCCGATAAACCCCTAACTGAAGAAAATTAATTACTTTGCACATATAAACACTTCAACACTATTGGTTGTAGATTATTCAAGATGGCTGCCTAGCCTTGCATCATTTCTGCCTAACTTGTCACCAGAGCCTGTGTGTGCTTGTAAGGAACCAGGCCGATACCGGGGTAGAGTATCGCCTAAGTGCCTTAACTTAAACTCTTGATAGCACCTCACTGTTCGATGAAAACTTACTGAATCTGTTAATTTGCTTTGACCATGTTGCCAGGATACTCAACTAGAATGCTACAGGTCGCCACAATATTTGAAGATCCCAAATATTGAAAAGGTATTACAACAGCTACAGAAATAAAACAGTTCACTTTCCCAAAAATTCTTCAAGTTTATTTAAAATGAAATTCAAAGTTCAAACAGCATTCTTAAAGTTGATTAGGCAAATCGAACTCTCGTTCCAAAAGTTTGCAGATTGTGGAGAGAAGTAAAGACCGACCGACCCCTGATGAAAATCACAAGTTCATGTTGATAAAAAAATGCCACGCCCCAAAAGCCAAAAGTTCCATGATGGCCGACCCGGTGGTACCAACCTAAAACTTGAGCTGCCAACCTCACCAGCGCACACGCTTATAACATCTTGTCAGTACAACGTTCAGACCCGGAAAGATGTCGCTTCAACATGGCGTCATGTTTTATACCCTCGCTGACGTCAGAGCCAAAACACAACTTTCTGCTAACACCTAGACGATTTAGGCCGGAAATATCTCAGTAACTAACCAATTATGCGAAACTTTAGGTGTGACAGTGTTTATACTTATTTAATTGTGAAATAATGGATATTTAGTGATTAACTTTAAGCATCTGGTTTAAAAGATCTTAGCGTAGGAGTGAACTATTTTCCTACCCTGGGGAATTACTATTGTTCGAGAAACTTCTCTATTTCGTCATTTTAATAAAGCTACTATTTACACAAATAATATAATTATCACCGTGTTCTATCAAAATTCCTGAGTTTATTGGTGTAATTTTTATTAAGATTGGTGCAGGGAAAGTTTAACTACGACATAACCAAAGTGCGATTTCAGTTTTTTAATTTTATAACTTTATTTCTATTACTTTTATCGCAAATATAAAATTACCACGAGATTCTCTGAATTAAATCACGTATTCTGAAAGTTGTCTCGTCTCCGTATCTGCTCGCAAACAGCTGTAAATAATTTCTAAGTTGACCACATGGTTGGAATGAAAACTAAATTTTAAGATCTCTATAGAATCGGTTCTATTGACTGGAATTACTTGAAATTATTATATGTGATATTAGATTTTTGGGTCTTCCCGGAAATCTACTTTTTATTTCGAATGTTTTCTAGGATTTTGAGATAAAAAATGTTAAAAGCGAAATGCATCTGATGAAGTATTAAAAATTGTTTTAAGTTATTTAAACGTTCAGAAACTACAAAATTTTAGTGAATTTATATTTTAATTGTATTATTACTTTCCTAAAATTACTTTATTCTGTTCGAAAGTGTGCGAAAACAGTGAAATGCCAAATATTAGGAATTGCTTGTGTGCTGAACTGGATTATTTTGGATTATCATATTTAAGGTTAGTAAAAGGTGTTAATATTGTTACCGAAAATTAATTTAGTTGGTTTATTAAATATTTAGTTACTTTCTTGCTCGTAAATCGGTTCAAAAATGACAAAATACTTCCAAAGTAGAAGCTCATAATTCCAAAGTAGTATCGTTAATGATTATTTAATTTTCGGTTGATTTAAAGTTTATTTATTATTATACATAGTTTATATGTGGCCTTTAGCAACTACTAAAAGTCTTTACTGCATTCAAATTGGTTTAGAAATTGTGAAGTTAACTTATAGCAAAATTTATTATTTGAAATTGACTTGAGTGATTTAACCTATTTCCTCCCAAACTAATGTTTTCTTTCTAATATAGGAGGTTTATTTAGGGCATTTATTTAATTTTGAATACTTTTATTATTCCTAAAAGGGGTTTATTTAGTTTGTTTGGTTACAGTATCTTCATGTTATATAAAGCTTCACTCCCATAACCTCTACACGAAATGAAAACTATCTTTTACTAAAGAGTAAGCTTTCCCCCTAATACCTAAAGGTGGGAGGCTAGAATTTACTAAAATTCTAAGATGCTTACATGCTCCATAGCAATTAAATTAAATTAAACTTCCTGACTGTCCACCACACATAGTGCCGAATTGGCTATCCACCGAATATGACCTATCTCCACGAGAGCTTTCAAAAAACTGTGCCATGATTTTGGAGGGTCTGTTTATAGAGAACCAGGTGGATTATCTCCAGGGATTATTCTATCATGAAACCTTATTTTTCCTCTGATCTACCTGAAATTTTTGTGCGAGTTATTCCATTGCCTAAATGTTAAAATCGATCTTTATGAAACTTTCTGTAGCTTTAATAGTTTGTCTGTAAAAAATTATATAAGTGGTGACACCTAAAATTTCCTCTCATTTGTTTAGTATGTGAGCTATGGTGTTGATTCTTAGTTTAAAATGTTCTAATTCTCATTCCTAATCTTTTGGTATATAAACCAGCTTGTTTACAATTTTCTATCTCAGGGTAATCTACAGCTTAAAATTACTGTTTCATATATCTATTGATGCTATCGAGTTACAATATGTTTTAAATGTCTCTTCATACAATTTCCTATATAATATGAAGTTGTTTAGCCGCTAAATGATCTCCTTCACATAGATAAAAATTCCTTCTAAATCTGTTTCCAACTCTCACGATCGTTTACAATCATATTTTTTATAAATGCAATTAATTTCGTTTTCCTATTCTGGCCAAAGTACTGCATGAATTTTTACAAAACTTGCTCATTATGCTGAGAAAAGGATTGCACTTTGATTTAAATATACTCTCCGTTCTGTATCTAGCTGAATTCTACTATGTGAAAACTAAGTCTTCGTCCCAAAATCATCATTTTCCTTAAAAAAAAAAAAAAAAAAAAACCCTTACCAAGACATTACTTTACAGATTTGAAAATTTTAAATAATGTACTTTAAAATTCAGTGCATCTTTTAAGCTACAAATCTTTTCTACAGCTTGAAAATTATTCAACTGTTTATTTTCGATGTTTGCAACATGTGCGAAATTCAACTTCAAAATCAAATATCTTATCAGTACAATTTTATATCCAAAAATCCTTATGACTTACTTCACCTCTGAACATGAATGTAGTGTTTTCTGTTTTAAAATAGGCGAATCTCTTTATATGGCCAGTGTTTACAAATCGTTATGATCGAGTCTGACTGTTTACTTTTACTTATCACTTGAAAACTGTAAGAAAATGATTTTAAATCTGCTTTGCATTAGGATTGATACTAGCTCACAACGTTTTAAACTAATTTTGATAATTTATTAACAAAATTTAGGTTATATGACAAGTATTCTCTTGTTCCCCTCTATTATCATTCCTGCCTCCCTTGCTTTGTTTTCATTGGTTTTCACTTTACTTGGTGGCGCATCTGAATCCTCAGCAAGTGTCTCGTCTACCTGAAAGACTAAGGTTCAGTGTCAAAATATTGCTTCATTTGTGATATTCTTTTTGTGTCCGTCACTGTCTTGCTGCCCTCATCTATAATAGGTGTTGGGTTTACATTCCCTATACACAGACACTTATATATATATTAGATATATACAGCTCTCTTTTTACCCCAATAAAATACATTTTCAATAAAACAAAATTTGCTGTGTGATAAGTGTTATATTTGAATTCTGTAATACTGGTTCAAAAAATAATGAGCTGAAAACCTAAGAATAGAAACCAGTACCTGTATTTCAGAAGTTTTGACCCTGGCTGTTGAGGCATTTCCCCCACTGTGACACAAGGGAGTGAATGGCTATCTCGTAAAATTCCTGGGGCTGTGATGTGAACCAGTTCCGCACATACTGCTTGACGTCTACATCCGAGGTGAATCGGTTGCCTCTCAGAGCCTTTTTTAGGGGACCAAAAATGGTGTAATCACATGGAGAGAGTTCTGAACTGTATGGAGAGTGACTGAGTACCTCTCACTTGAATTTCTGCTGATCGTGTGGCGAAGGGTGGTCAAGGTGTGCAAGTAATGCTGGGCATTCACTGTCAACACGTGCTGCAGGACATCAGAAGGGCACCATCTTGGTCAAAGAAGAATGTCAGCATAACCTTTCCTGCACTTGTGTGGATAGCCTTGGATTTTGTTGGTGGTGGTGGCGGCCCTTGATGCTTCCACTGGAGACTTTGTCGTTTCGATTCTGGTTCAAAGTGATGACACCAAGACTCATCTCCAGCTACCACTCATCCCAGGAACTCATTCCCTCCCATGGCATAGCGCTGCATATAACCAAGATAGTGGGCCATTCAAAATAATCCCAGCTGTGGTTGAATACTGTTGGGCACCCATTGGGTGCACACAGTGCATCAGTTGAGACTTTTTGTCATGATGTTGTGAACAATTCCAATGCTCAATCTGACTTCGGTGGCTACAGCTTTCACTGTAACTCAGCAGTCCTGGGTAACGAGTCCTTCAACCAGCTGGACGATGTCATCAGTAATGCGGTGTGATGTTCCAGATCATGCATCATCAGCTAACGTCACCCGTCCATCCCTTGCCTCTTGTGCCATGCCTTGAACCTTGCAAGGGACATGCAGTGTTCACCGGAAACTTGTGACATTCTGATGAAGGTCCATTCCCCTTACTCCTTCCGCTGTCAGAAAACGAACAACACTTCTTTGCTCTTCTTTTGATGCCTCCATTTCACTGCTTACAACAAGAATGAGCGCTGGCCGACTGACGCATTCTTCTGTTAGCTTTGTAGTCACGTGACTTGCACTCGTGACCCGATAATGGCGGGCAAGTGAACTTCCCTGCTCTTGTCGGAAACCCTCTTTGTTACTGATGCAACAATATTACCATTCTGTTACCAGTTTGCACATTCCAGACTCCCAGCTCATTTCTTTTTGAACGTTCCTTATATATTCATATTCTTCAGCTGGGGTTATCATAAATCCTTATTTTTAAGTACCATAATGACCTACAATCAGCAACCAGCAAAAGTGCTCAAGCTATAGCAACATATTATGAAATCCGTATCACCCTTGACACTTCTGAATAATTTATAGAACTCAGCTGCATCACTATACGAGTGAAACAAAATTACAAAATTAGCATAACATTTCAGAAATCTTTCTTAGAGACATACCATTGTGCCTGCTTCAGACAGCTTTGGAATTGTTAAAATAAAAATTTGATTGTTTCATCGTACTATGATTTTCTAGTAGTCTGTAACAGTAACTGATGTTTATTCTGTTTTATTTTTCCAAGGATCAGTGAATTTTGGGAGAGAAATGTTTTGTTTAGGAGAAGTGTGAACATGGACAGAAAATCTATTACATTGCCCTAAGAAGCACTCACTGGACTATGTTGTATTATTTATAGCTATCGGACGTACTTCTTTATGTGTTTTTGGTCACCAGGGGATCCAAGTCCCATTCAATTAATTTCGAACTTGAATCTCCAAATTAAGGAACTTACCCTTTTATATCTAAATGAATTCAAACTTAAATATTATTATTCTTATTCATTCAAACTACATTCAAGAAATAAGGACCCCAAAGATTATAAGGTCTTATTTAAGCAGTAACTGTTTGAATAGTATCAACCTACACACACACACACAAGGTTCAATATTTCCCATTACAGCAGTTGTTTTATAAGGTGATCTTGTAAAAAATTTATACTTTTGGGTGGATGCATTAATTAATATGCTCTCAACAATATTGTGATGTACATCATCTAGTACCAGGTATACTGTATACTAAAAGTTCTTTTATATACACATGATAATTCCTACGCTTATCACAGTAGAAGGCAGTAAGGCATCAACAATGGAGTAAGGTAGCTGCATAATGGTAGCTGCCAGAAACCATAATGCAGCTACTTCACTCTCTAGTTGATGAAGGAACACATGCATGCATACTATGTTCTACTAGTTGAGGAAGGGCTAAGACTCAAAAATTGGAAAGCCATTTGTGTTTGTGTCCATTATGTGTGTTCAAGTAGTAGTTCATTTACCTATCATTATTTGTAATTCGTTTTTCCTACTTACAGCCCATTATTTCATTGTTACTGTACACACAATAATGAAAAGAAATAAGGTTTTAGGCAGTGAAAATAACAAATGATGGAGAAGGAAGGGCCATATCACTCACTGAAGTGTAAAAAGGGGGGGGGGGGTTGAATACGAAGAAAGAGAGGAACAAATTTTTCAATATTTTGGTTTAAAATATTAGACGTGTAAATAAAAGTGAGCTATTTGGCAGGGGAGCTGTGTTAATAGTGGGACTCACTGATTGACTCAATTTGATTCATGCTGTGAGTCTCAGTGTGTTCATACTTCCCTACTTAATTGATCACCTCTCTATGTATGAATATGGTATAAAAATGAAATATAAGATTTCGGTCTGTTTTGTGCCTGTTGCTGCCCTCCATCCATCATCTTTGACAAGTGATGAGTCAACTTTACATATCCTTCATAATATACATAAAACTATAAATGAGGAATATACATTGTTTTAAAATTGTTGTGTTTCCTGCAATAGCTCAAAGAAATGAATATTTTAATTTTATATTTAGTAAAACAATGTATGAAGTTCAAAATGATTATTTTTCCATTACAGTTTTCTTGAAGACATAAAACAAATTTTAAAAATCAGTCCATTCAACTCAAAGCCTGTTGACAGTAAAAGGCTGCCTGACATTCCATTGAATACAAGTGTTAAACCTGTTCCTTTGCCTCGGAAACATACTCCTGAAATTAATGTCTTGCAGGTATAGTTGATTTATGTGTGGTCAAAATATTATATTGAATGTAGCTGTATGTTTGTTAGCTGCATTGAATAACATGACATATTTGTTAGAGGGTGATGGATTTTGTTCAATGTGTATCAATAACTTTTAATATTAGAATCATTATTACTCAAACTAAAAATTCTATATATTACCTAAGATTCAAACCGAAGACTGAAACCAGTTGGAAATCCATTAATACAGACAGAATCTCTATTGAATTCATCCAGTCTTTAATACTTACTGTTCAGTAGTATATTTATTGCTACTCAGACTGATAGGAGAAAGAGAGCAGAAATGTTTAAATATCTGAAATGGTTTCCCATTAGTTAAAAAGGATGTTATCTCATCTAGAGCAGTCTAGTACTTCAGGCTTGAAGCATTCACTTTGAAAATGAAAGACAACTAGTTCCAATCCATGTGCAGACTGGAATCTTTACTAGCTAATCTCACCTTCACCTCTGGTGAAGGTTTGTTTATGTAGTAAACTATACATGTTCTGTTGTTAAAATTCCAAATTTAATTATGTCTTAGACAGATATAATTTCTACTTCTTTAATCCAAGATTAATGTTATGATTTTCTCATTCACTTACTAAGATAGAAACAATATGAATGACTTTTATATCTATACCAATCAATTTAGGTGCTAAATTTAAATTTTGCAGGAGAAAGTTGACAAACTGGAAACACATTGCAAACAACTAGAGGCATCAGTAGAAGATCAGGCACAGTACATTAAGACCTTAGAAAGTAAAAGAGAGAGCTCGGAGAAAAAGTGGACTGAAGCAAAAAGTGAATGGGAACAGAAAGAGGTACACTTTCATTTGAATTTTTATTCTTAAACTTTAGTTGCCGTTAAGTTTCAGATTATACTATTTTAAACAAACAATGATAGTTAAAGCAAACCCATCAGTTTTCAAACATGAAGGTAGAAGTGCAAAAACAGCAATGACACACAAAAAGAATATAATTCATAAATTATGTAATTCTTAGTCATGCAGAATAGGAATGAGACATATAGTAAGGATGTTGGATGTGTACATGTTATGTATTACCACATGGGTAAAATAAAAGTTGGCTGTTGGGAACAAAGAGTAGATTTTGGTAGAAGGCGTGAGTGACACAATGTGAACATTCTCAGAAATATGAGGCGTGTTTTTTAAGTAAGGTCCATTTTGTTGTAGACACTATTAGTTCATGTGCATACCGCAGCGAGCGCGTGTGTCGTGTACCGGCATGCCTCGCGAACAACTGTGATCAGTTTCAGCTCTGTAGCTAACCTGTATGGTTCTGTTCTGTGCTTTCAAAATGTTTAAGACTATCAACTTGCCCGCCGCATGCGAGATTTTCTCAGTGATATGGATTTTGTCAGCAGGGAACCTGTCTACTGCAGAAATTCATCAACAGATTTGTGAAGTGTACAATGAGTGAAAGCAAAGTGCGTAAGTGAGTATGAGAATTCAAAGATGGCTGTGACAACGTCCATGATGAGGACCGCTGCGGTCGGCCTTCTTCGATTACAGATGATTTGGTGGCTTCAGTTGAAGCGAGGATTCGGCAGAACAGGCGCTTCACAATAACAGGTCTCTCAAACAAATTTCCTGACGTGTCAAGATCGGTTCTTTACAAAATTGTTTCTGAACACCTGAAGTTTGGGAAACTGTGCTCCTGTTGGGTCCCGTAACTCCGAACAGAGGACCACAAAAACCAAAGATTTGAGTGTGTGATGAAGTTCTTGACTCATTATCACGAAGAAGGTGATGGCTTCTTGAGTCAGATCGTAACCGGAGACAAAACATGGGATTCGCATATCACGCCCGAATCGAAGCAACAGAGCATGGAATGGAGACACACACACTCGCCTGTAAAGGTGAAGGCCAAACAGACTCTGTCCCAGGGCAAAATCATGGTGTCGGTGTTTTGGGATAGGCATGGTGTTTTGTTAGTTGACTTCATGCAACGAGGAACCACTGTCAATGCAGAAGCATACTGCAAAACCCTGAGAAAGCTACGTAGAGTGATTCAAAACTGATAAAGGGCATTGTTCTTCTCCATGAAAATTCAAGACCTCACACTGCAGGTCACACCCACAATTTGTTGGACAGTTTTGGCTGGGAAGTTTTAGACCACCCACCCTACAGTCCTGATCTTGTGCCGAGCGATTACCATCTGTTCCCCCACATTAAACAACAGGGGGCAAGTTTTTATGAAGAGGGCATTTTAAAATTGGTTGAGAGGTATGATAAGTGTTTGAACAAACTTGGCAACTATGTCGAAAAATAAAGTAAAGTATGTACTTTCTGAAAATAATTTTACCTTTTTGAAATAACCTTATGTTGTGTACTTATGTTCAAATGGATCTTACTTAAAAATACGCCTCGTATGTTTTATCATCAGAACTTACAGTAAATAGTAGTAATAATATATTTATATATAATATATTTATATATAAGTTAATAATTCTGAAAAATTGAAGGTAGAAAAATAGTGATATGTGTGATGTAAGGGTTTACTGGATGTTGAGACTAGGGGGATGCCTGGTGTCCATGATATTCAGATAAGCTATTTCCCATTACGGGATTGATAATGTTGTAGTACAACTATTCCATTGAAATGTTAATAAGACTCTTACCCCAGAATGGAACAAATCCTATAGGCTAAGCCATATAAGACAACTAGCCCTTTTATAACGGTGGATTATTACAGTCCATGGTGTTGTCAAGATGTTATAATTGTCTTCCCATCAGCTATACTTATAACAACTTCAGACATTTAAGATTTTTGAAACTCAAAAGCTAAACAAACAAATATGATTTTCAAGCTACTTAAATAAGCTAAATAAATGTGCATAATAGTCTGAATTTTTGTATATAATGCTATTCATTTCTTTCCACAGGCTCACAACCATTATTGATAAAACATCAGAAATATTACAAAGAAGGTGTCATTTGAATTTTCTCATTAATTTCTTCTAATCATGCTATCATTTTATCTTCTTCTTATTTCACAATTTGACTGTCTTTACAATTCTTTAAAAAAAAATTGGCATCACTTTCTGGAGCGATAACGGACAATTTAAATCTTTCATTCCTAATTTACACAATCTGACTATTTCCACAGATCCTGAAGAATTTAATCTCTGTAGTTATACCTCACTTTCAGTAATAATGATAAACAATTTAAACTGGTTTTAAAGCTATGCTGAATCACTTTTGAAATTTGCTGGCTCTCTACACAATGCTGCAACCGGTTTCAAAGACAAAAATACCACTTGAGCATCAGGTGTCATATTGGGCCCTAAAAATACCCACAAACTTGTCAGCAAACGAAATCCATATGTGGCTGCTCTTCATTTATTGATCATTCAGTTAGCACACTTATTTTCCAGGCGATAAATGGTCAGACTTTGGCCTTGACCAACTGATCCAACTGCTTCTCCATTTAGAACATTTCTTCCATAAAACACTTTTGAGAAGCAGCCATACTCAGATTCTTACCGCGATACTTTTTACATTTTACTCAATAACTCCTTTTTATTGATATAAACTGTTTGTGAATAAACTTTTATACTATTTTGGTGAACATTTTATTCATGGCAGAAGAGAAACAAGACATATGGTCTGGAGAATAAACATGCTGATTTTCACTTATGAATGATGGGAACTATTTACCAACATATCCTTAACACCAGGAATCCCTCCCCCACCTCAAAGTAAAGTAATACTCTACCAGTAAACCCATTGTTTCTTCTCTGTTTTTTATTTTTTTATTTTGTCTAAATTATTAACATCTGATATCATTTTCATAAATTCTTGAATTCTTTAATACCATTTGTAAGACAACATGCTTGTGCTGGGGTTGGTACACAAACTGCATCTTAACTTTGATCGTGCAAACCTAATGAATTGCAGTACTAAGTTCTTCACACAGTCGCCACCATAGTTTTGACCAGAAACTAAGGAAAAGGTTCAAGTTCAATGATAAAAGTTCACTTCTGATAAGATGAGTATATTCTTCAAAACAATACAAAGTTAAAGTACTGCATAGGCATTCAGACAACTTTTCCAAATTTAATTTACAGATTCGACTGACCACTCGAGCACGACCGAAACCCCACGTTACTATTACTTCTCAATTACATGAATCTTCAGAATAAAACTTCCCTAAGCTGACAAAATTTCTACTTGATGTTGAACAAACTAAAAGTTTGCCACGCCACGAGCCAAGAGCTAGCCACCCGACATAACGCGCTTACATCGTCTCACTGCTGCTTCTAGAAGAGTGCGCGCTTAGGCTATGGAGGGGGTATATATAAGATCGCCTCTTCTCGGACCGTGAGAATTTCCTTGTCTTGACTTTCCCAGGGGTTTGATACGATAGCTGATCAGTTTCTGACAACTGTTGCGAAATCCAATTTAACCACGACAGTAAAATTAATCCTAGCTCTCTGAAATTTTGATAGTAGCAAGATATTCTTACAAACGTCGAATTAAGTTATTATAAAAAATTTTGTTACTTTAATAGTTTAGCCAGAAAAGAGTCGTAAAGATGTGATTGCCATAACTTCCAAAATATTGCTTCTATCGAGCTGAAACAAATTTAATTCTATTCTCCTATTGCTCATCTATTACCTGATTTCAAATAAAGAATTTTACCTATTTTTTAAAATGGTCTAAAACTCGAAAATAAAATTTAATGTCTTGAAATATTTCGAATATTGACTTGAAAATACCTCTAAACAAATTTCCCTAATGAAAAACTATTACTGTAAAAATTTGGAATCTCTAAGTTAATTCCCTGATTTATTACGAATTTTTGTAGATATCACCCTCGGCGAATGTCGAGCGATTGCATCATTGCTTACTCGCGCCAAAACCCATTTTATTTTATTACTATAAAATGCTTTAATATTTTGAAATGAATCTTTTACAGAAGTCTTTAATTTTAAATAAACTTTACTCTGAATATAATTTCTTTTCATGAATCCCCGAAAAAGACTGAAATATCGAACTTTTACCTAAATCACATGTCTGGCTATATCAAATTATATTCAAAAACTTTAATATGTTATCTAAATCGAAATTACGATACTTTATCTCTATCACTTGACTTCTTAACTGTTTTCCTGATAGCTAAATGCTTCGTGTTTAGAGTGGAAAAATTACGTGATAAAATTCAAAACCGGCAAATCACTTTCAAACATATTCAGACTCTAAGTAAGATCTTTTAATAACAAAACCAATTATCTACTGGCTATATATCTACCTAAACATCTTTTAAACTAACGAAATATCTTGGTTTATTGAAACTAAATGAAAGTCAAACACTACCTATACAAATCTGAGGTTAAGTTTCTGATCAGCTGTTTAAATGAATTTAACTATTGAATTTACTGCTTATACTTGAACAAATACTTATTTAGGACATATTACTGGGAAATATTATCAAAAATTAACTATAAAAAATGTCTTTAAAAGGGTGTTCCCATATACTTCAACTGAACCTGCTATCTCAGCAACTAATTTCGTTATGCGAAATTCTAAGATGTGTTACATGCCCCCCCGAAGATTGAAGTTATTTTCCAAAGAAAACTGACTGAAATCTTGAAAATCTTAGGTGGTGCAAGACTAAAATCCCCTTATTCTACCTACTTCGTGGGTTGGTCGGCCCAGTCATACTTCCTTTCATTCATTCTCACTCATACTTGTATCAAAATTATCATATTAATTTACCAAAATGTTATCAAAAATTCAAATTACACAAAAATCATAAATATGAAATCATCAAAATCTTCAAAAATCTTAAATTCTACAACATTTGTTTACATTTGTGTACATAAAAATGAAATATTTTGTTTTCATAAATGTTCAGTTTTTAACTGTTCTTTGTTTCCTTACTCTATTTACAAAAATACTCAAAAAATTCACTTTGTTCACTGCACAATAAATGTGTCCATTTTAACTGTTTTGTTCTGTTTCATTAACAACTCCCTAAATGGGCTTAAAAGCCATGTCCTGTCATGGGAGTAGACCATATGTGTGGGGCAAAACGAAATACAAAACAACGCCCCCAAGCTGTGTCTGCCGAGTGCACAAGTCCCTGGCGTCTGACGCAGCAGATGCACCAAAGGACCTCGGTCAGTCAGCTGGTCTGAAACATAAAAACCAAAAAAAAAAACAAGTGCATGAGTTACCTATCATGAAATATCTACATAATAACTTACAAGAAATAGTAAATAACATACAAATTAATATAATACAAAGAGTATACATTATAGTGATACAAAATGATTACAAAAGAGTGATTAGAATAAAGTTTCAAAGTTGAGAAAAATAATAATCATTGAAAAACGACAAGAATATGAATGGATTATTTACTCATTACAAATCAAGAGTTAAATACAATATGTTAAGAGAAAAATATCTTCAAAATAAAGTTGAGAAACATCAAAATTTCTAAATACAGCATGAAGTGCTTGAAAACGTATTAACTGGTTTATTAGTCATACATAATATTGGAAACATAGTAGAATATAATAGCATGAAAAAATCTTATAGGGGGTAATCCTAACTTAAATACTAGGCACAAAATAATGTGTGTACTAAAAGGTCATTTCTTAGAATGTCTCTGTCACTATTATCTGACATATGCATTTGAGAATACAAAAGTAAATCACTGTTTACAGAAAGGGTATCTTAAACTAAATTACATAAATAAGTAACAATAAAAGTAGAGAATCAATGTTAAGGAAACTCTGTTTCCAATCAGCAGTACACTGCTGCTTACAAAATGTCTAACTGTTAAAAGTAACACAACACAGTTGTGTAGGTACCAGTACACTGGTACAGGTGTTTTATCAAAATAGGTCAATGTATAATAAAGTATTATAATGGGAAGGAAAGCCTGTAGCTAACCTATATACAAAGTATCAAAGGGAATATAAATACCGCATGTAAAATTTACATGGAAAAGTGTCAAGGGTCAACCTAAGTTGATTGTCATGGAATGTGTGTGTACTCACAAGGTTGTCAGCTGTTAGCTGAATAAAATGGTATTTATATTATGTCCAAGTTTAGTTATTCTATAGATTGGTGAACCTTCTATTTGTGTAATAGAGTTCTTAGTAGTGTGTCAAATCTAGGAATGTCCTCATGTAGGGTATGGGAGCAAAAAGTGCTTCTCCCTAATGTCAAGTTAAATGGTACAATAAATCAATGGCCTGGATACACGTTATGATAAATGTATTATGCCTTTATATTATTATAATGGTGGATATTAAGAGTACATTGTGTGGGATGAAATTTTCTTATGTGTGTCCTCCAATATTGTAGTATAATGTTCCTCTATGCATCCCAAATGTGTATTGAACTTTACTGAACATATATATATGTTTATCTACCCATGCTTCCCCTAAGAGAAGGACTTCAAACCTATAACCTGTGTTTTGGGAAGGTAATTAATTCAGGTATATGAAGTTCATTATAGGCTGGTCCTCCAAAAGCTTAGTAAGGGGGGGGGGGGAAGTTCATGGTAAAGTTCATCATATACTATTGCTATTATTAAAACAGAAAAAATATGGAGGACTACAAAGGAGTAGAAAATAATCATATCATGTAGCCTTTTTAAAGATAAAATATTATAAAAATCCCACCAGAAAGATATAAAAATGGCAAATTGAAAACATTGACTCACTCCCAACGCCAGAGGTGTTGACCATGTGCAGTAGTAATTGTTGTTGGCTATTGTGGAGAGAAAGCCTTCCTCCGATGCATTACGTTGGGGGAGTCAGATGATTGAGGAAAAACGTGGGCCAAAGAAAAATTTGTATCTCGGTGATTTTAGTGGGAAAAAAAAGAAGAAGGATGAAAAGGTAGGGTGTTTGAGGGATATGAGGGGTGAGGAAAGAAAAAGGTGCAAGGATAAAGGTGAGATTGCCCCGGAAAAGGAAGGAAGTAAAGGCAATCACAGCTGGGGACCTCGTGGATGCCAGCCCACGCACGTCAAGTTGTACGTGCCCCTGAGGGTGTAGTGTTAAGTTAGCTCTACAGGTGTTTGGTCAGTAGTTGTGTAAAAGGGTTTCAGAGCTGACACATGATATTGTCCTTTAAATCTATTAGTATCAGGATGGACTAATGTATAATTGTTGATATTCTGAACCCTAGAAATTCTGAATGGACCTTCATACAGTGGAAAAAATTTTCTTATCTCTTCATTTATTGCTGAGGATTTCATATGTTTTTGCACAAGTACTAAATCCCCAATATTGTATGAGGTATGTCTAATTTTTTGATCATGTCGTGCCTTTCTTTGCTCCGCTTTCTTCATTAATTGTTGTAATGCCACCTTTAAAGACTGTTCATATGAGATAGTATGTTTTGTTGGAAAGTCAATTAACTCAGGTATAAAATGTGGTGGTCTTCTACCAAATATTATTTCAAATGGAGACAAAGATGTGGAGGAATGAGGTAAAGAATTTAAAACGTCCTCAATCTGTGGTATTTGAAAGGCCCAACTTTTATGGTTTTCATTGCAATAAGTGCGAAACCATCTCCCTAGCTCACGCATTACACGCTCAACAGGATTAGCTTCGGGATGGTAGTATGCTGTCTTTAGTGGTTTAATTTGTAAAGATTGCAAATAATTATTCCATTTCTGACTTGAAAACTGAGGTCCATTGTCAGTAATCACAGCCAGTGGGTGTCCTACTTGGGGTATGAAATGTTGAGAAATCTTTCCAAAAATGACTTCTGTTGTAGCCCTTTTGATAGGATATAGTTTAACAAATTTAGAAAAAACATCCATAATCACACAAAGATGTATCACTCCTCCCCTTGATCTAGGAAGCGGTCCAAACAAATCAAGTGATACTAGTTGTAGGGGCTTGGTAGGAATAATAGGTTGGAGCTCTCCTGCTCTTTGTACAGTATCTATCTTGTTTAACTGGCATAATTTGCAAGGTGTCAAAATTCTCTTAATCCACTTTAATAAATTTGGATAATAGACATATTGGTTTAGAATTTGAAAACACTTCTGTGGTCCACAGTGACCATGACTTAAGTGCTGGTATTGGATTAATGGTTCTAACAAATGCTCTGGAATGCACAACTTCCACCAATCTGTTAATGCATTAGATCGTTGAAAAAGAACACCATTTTTAATGCAATAATAAGTGTGGAGCTTATCTGTGTGTTCTACCTGCTGTAACCTGTTAGTTATCATTTTGAGAGTGGGGTCTAATGTTTGTTCATGACTCATAGATTTTAAAGCACTTCTAGTTTCTTTTTCAAAAGGAATACCTCTTAAATAGTATAGGTGAGGTCCTTCATTACCAATTTTGGTATCTGAAGTGTGTTCTAGACCCTCTGGTAGTCGAGATAGTGCATCTGCTATAATGTTTTGTTTGCCAGGAATATATTTAATTTCATAAGAAAACTCTTGTAACAATAGAGTCCAGCGAGTAAGTCTGCCTGGTAATAAAGTACACTTGTGGAGAAAGGATAGGGCTTTATGGTCAGTATATATGATAACCCTTCTTCCTAATAGCAAATATCTAAACCTTTGAAAGGTCCATACTGCCGCAAGAGCTTCTTTCTGTGTGATGGAATAATTACGTTCAGCTTTATTTAATAATCTGCTAGCAAATGCAATGGTTTGTTTCTGTGTACCCTCCTCCGTTTCTATCTCCTGAAAAATCTCAACACCAAGGCCATAGTCTGAAGAATCTGTGGCTATACAAATTGGTAAATTCCAATTAGGTGAGTGTAGGGTAATGTTTTGGAGTAAAGATTCTTTTACTTTAATAAAGTCTTGTTCACATTCCTGAGTCCATTTCCAAGTGGAATTTTGTTTACATAGTAATTGGAAATGTGGGCTGTTAAGAGCTTGATTTGGAATGAATTTTCTGTAGTAACCACAAAGTCCAATGAAACTCTTAAGTTGAGTTTTATTTTGTGGCCTAGGGAAATTTTTAATTGCTGCCAGTTTATCAGGTGAAGGTTTAATGCCTTGAGGTGTAATGACATGTCCTAAAAATTCTATTTTGGATGTAAGAAAAATGCATTTTTTCAATTTGACTGTCATCCCCCCATTTCTTAGAGCTGTTAATACCTTCCCTTAAGTGTCCCAATGTTCTTGAATGGTTTCACTTGCTATTAAAATATCATCCACAGTAGATATGTAACTTACTTAGTAATTTAGGGGCCTAGACTAGGTCTAGGGCACGAATGAAGTTGGCAAAACTGGCATTGTTTAAGCCAAACGGTAACACCTTAAAATGTTAAGATCTACCTTGATATAAAAATGCTGTATATTGCTGGAGTCAGGTTGCAATAGGTACCTGCCAGTAAGAGCAACTCAGTCAAGACTTGTTTAAATAGTTCTTTCCATGAAAGTTTATGGAGGATTTCATCTATAGGCAAAGGATGATCCCTTTCAGCCTGAAGGTATTTATTCAATGTCCTGGCATCTAAAACCAACCCTTACAGTTTGATCAGACTTGATAACAACAACTAAAGGGTTATTATAAGGGCTATGTGATCTTTCAATTATCCCCCATTGAAGCATACGGTTTATCTCCTTCTTCCACCATTTGCCTTTTGGCTATAGGAATAGGATATGGTTTTATAAAGAATGGTTGGGGTACAAGAAACCTGAAAATGACATTGGTAGTTTTGTATTAATTCCTGGTTGATCATTAAAGACATCCGAAAACTCCTCAATTAAATATACTAAGTTTTGTTTATGTTGTGAGTCAACATTTTTAGTACTTGTACAAGTATATCTTCTCCCTCCTGGATGTGCAACTTATCAACCCAAAACTGAACTACCTTACTATGAAATAAAGGTTCTGTATCCATATTTATCTCAATATTCTTAATAAAAACTTCACTGAAGGTGATGGTTGTATGTTTCCATCCTTTAAGTAATTGTATAGATAACCGTTTGTTATTTAATGAAAAAGATAAAGTATTTTTGGCACAGTCTAAAGTAGCTGCTGTTTGGTGAAGCCAATCAATTCCAAAAATACATTGAGGCTGAAGGCCTGGGAATCACATACTCTTTTAAATCAAAAGGGGTATCCATAATAGTGCCTTCCAATAAAGCTTGAACTTTGATGGGTTTACTCTTCTTTCCAGTTGCCGTTATGGCTGTCATATGTGGAACTTCATAATAAGGGACAGGTGTAATGGAATCTAATGTGTTAAACAGTTCTTCAGAAATGCAAGACAATTGAGCACCTGTATCAAGAAGGACTTCAATGTTAAGGCCCTGTACCAAGAGTGGTAAAATTGGTACCTGTACCAAATCATCGTTTTCAGAATCATCCTCTTGTAACAAATCTTCCCTAGGGTTATTATGGAAAATTGTGGAAACTGTGGGTGAATGTTGTGGTCCTAGAATTGCATTTGCCTTTGTTTGGACCAGGACATTGGCAGAATCTAGTTTTTTGATTGCCTATTGTCCCCATCACAATGAATGATAGCATCTGTAGTTTCCCTGTGTTCAATCTGGTTTGAATCATCTTGCAGTGGAGGCCTGTGATTATTATTATGATTGCGTCCTCGACCTCTACCTCTACCTCTAAATAAACCATTTATATAGGTCTCCCTCTACTTTTGTTGTCTGTAGAAGAACTATTATAATTATTATTGTCTCCTTGTTGTTGTGATCTATTATAGTTATTGTTTTTATATTGCTGTGTGTTTTGTGAACCTTTTTGATAGTCATTATTATGGCTAGCAAACCTGCGCTGGTTTGAGGGATGGTAACTGCGCGTAGCCTGTTGCATATCTAAATTGTGTAGTGTTTTTTCAGCAGCATCAATGGTGCTAATACCTAGCAACGCAAAGGAATTTTGTACCTCCTCAGGCAATCTGCCAAGAATATGTTTTACTAACTCTTCTTCAGGTATTGGGATGATTAAATGACAAGCCTTTGCTACTTCAGTAAGAAAAAAATCAGTCATAGTGACATTACCATCTGGACGATAAAAAGGACCTGTTGAAATGGTCTTTTTAATAGCAAACTGAATATGAGTGGACCAAAATCTATCCAGGAAACACTTTTTAAACTGAGAAAAAGTTTCACATGATTCTTTATGTCTCACCGCCCAAATTTTACTAGTACCATTTAGATGTTGGAATACTATCTCAATTTTTTCTTTATCAGACAACAAATCAAAAATCCTAAATGCCTCAAAACTTTGTAAAAGTCAACAGGATGAACAGATCCATTTTCAGTAAAGGGTTTGACTTCAATTTTGTTATTTCCTAGGAGTGGGAGTTCAGATGTGCGAAGGTCAACAGCTGTTATACCCTGTTTAACCAGCTGTTCTACTTTATTTTGGCACCCCTGAATCTCGGTTTGTGTTTTCTGCACCTGTAAATCTAAAGCAGAGACTTGCTGCTGAGTGTGTTGTTGTTTTTGGTCAATATCCATAACCTGTTCAATTAGGGAGGTATACCTAAGTTTATTAGTAGCAACCTCTTGTGTGAGTGAAGTAATATTGTCATCTGTTTTTTTGAACACTGTGTTGGATATCTGCAATTTGCTGAGTATTGGTATCTGTAGCCACAGCTAAATCTTGCACTTTGTTATGTATTTGTATCACATTACTACTTACTGTAGATACAGTGGTATGTATGGACTTAATGGAATCAGCTGATGTTGATACAAAATGTTGTAGGTCCGCCGAAATTTTTGCAATTGTGGAATCTTGGGAATCAATTCTGGGTACAATTTCCTTTTTAAAACTGTCTAATTTATTATTTAAAAATGGTTGAATTTTGGTGGCAAGTTTCTCTGACTGAATGAAGTTGAATACCAAAATCCTCAAGTTGTGTGTCTACATTATTTACATGTTGGTTATAGGTGCTTAACATTTCTATGCGGTGTTCTTGGAATTGTTTGTTCAATTCTTGTCTACTGTTTTCACATGTCTACAGATTTTTCTAATTTGTTTTCTAAATATGAGACCTTGTCGTCCAGTTGTTGACTAATACGTTTTCTAGAGACTCTGTTTGGGCTGTGAACTTTTTTGTGAGTTCCTGTTTCAAAGCTACATAGGAGTTAGCAATGGTAGTATTTAAATCTGACTTTAGTCCTTTAAACTCTTTATTTTGTTGTTCAAACTTGTTATTGAATTCTTTTTTATGGTCATCTAATTTATTATTAAGAGTATGGAATTCCTCTTTGTGTTCCTTATTTTGTTGTTGGAAATCTATTTGTTGTTGGTCAAGCTTATTATTAATATCTTGTTTTTGTTCCTCTAATTTTTTTATTTTGCTGGGCAAATTGAGTATTAAGATGTTGGAAATCTTGTTTTTGTTCATCAATTTTTTGGTTAAGTGCTTGGAGTAGAGATACAATGTCAGTATTAGGGGTTGTAGGTACTATCTGTACATTGCTAATGACTGTTTCAGTTGGTGGAGGAGTAAGGTTCTGTGTTTCAGGCGTGTTGTTATCCCCATTATTCCAACCCAGAAAATCACTCTCAGAGGTCGTGTGTGAGGTAACACTATGGCAATTGGGATCATAGTTGTTTAGTGAATTATGCTGTTGCAAAGCTACAGTATCTTCTATATCAGATTCATCTGAATGCAATAGAGGAAGATCAGTACCCGAATTAGGTGTCAAATTTGCAATTGGTTCTGCTGAATGTGCCACTTGTAGAGGTTGGGGTTGTTGAGTATTTTCTACAAGTTCCTCCTGAACAGGGATAGTATCAGTGGTAGACTGAAGGGAATTGTCAGAAATATTACTTGTCTCAGTAACATCAGGCTGAATTTGGTTATCAGTTAAATTTTGAGACCTAGTCCTCATTGAGTGACTTCTAATATCACTAGTTGACTGCATAATGAAAGTTGTAAAATAAGAAAAGGGAAATAAAAATAGTGAAAGAATATTAAAAATATCCTAGAAAAGTTACACCTATTATCAAAAGAACGCTCACAAAGAAAAAGATTTGTTATGAAACAAGTGGAAAGATCTAACCCCAAAATTCAGTCAGCTGTTCACCAAATATGCTGACGAACAATGTTGGAAATTAGAAAACACATAAACAGAAACACACAAAACATAGAAACACACAAATACAAAGCTTAAAATTATCCTACAGAAATACACAAAACGTCACACGCAATACAAAGCCTGTAAAATCGTCACACGCAGAATGTAAACAGAGTATGGTATTCTTTGGAAAAGATGCGCAATTTTTGTCAGTGAAAATAAAAACAGTAATGACAACCGCGAAATAGTTATTACATGTAGCATTAAAAAAGAATACGCCTAGTATAATCAGGCTTGTAGTGAATTTAATCACTAAAAAAGTTTATTACACCACTATGTGGGAGAGAAAAAATAGTTACTGTGATTGTAACAAATGAAATGCTTAATAAGCTCGGTTCAACTATTTCCAAGGGGTGTGGTACTACTGCGTTATGAAAGTTTGAATGGAAGAAAACGCGGTAGTGATAGAAAAAGAAATGTTCTCGGCAAGGCTCAGATTTCGACGTCAGCTGAGGTGAGAACGGCCCACGATGCAAGTTTATGAATTGTTGATTGCGAATGCGCGGAGCAAGAAGCAGAGCTAATCTTGAAGTGTCGCTCAAGGTGAAAAATGATGCTCTGCGATGTGCAGCGGAAGTGGCGAGAGGCGTCTGTACGCGTCGATCGCACAGCGCCGGCTGGTCCGGACGTCGTAACAGGAACGTCAACAGCACGGGAAATGCTGAAGGACCCAGCTGGTAGACGGTAAGTGGCTGCTACCCGGGATGTCGTAGCATCAGCAGCGGCGGCAAAGGTGTCCCCCAGGGTTGTCGTGTAGTCGTAGAAGCTGTAGGAAATCTCGATGATGGTTGTAGCTCGATCTTGAAGTGCGTCGGCGAAGTCGAATGGCCAGAAAATTTAGAACGAATTTTGCCCTACATTGTCGCCATGTAAGACAACATGCTTGTGCTGGGGTTGGTACACAAACTGCATCTTAACTTTGATCGTGCAAACCTAATGAATTGCAGTACTAAGTTCTTCACACAGTCGCCACCATAGTTTTGACCAGAAACTAAGGAAAAGGTTCAAGTTCAATGATAAAAGTTCACTTCTGATAAGATGAGTATATTCTTCAAAACAATACAAAGTTAAAGTACTGCATAGGCATTCAGACAACTTTTCCAAATTTAATTTTACAGATTCGACTGACCACTCGAGCACGACCGAAACCCCACGTTACTATTACTTCTCAATTACATGAATCTTCAGAATAAAACTTCCCTAAGCTGACAAAATTTCTACTTGATGTTGAACAAACTAAAAGTTTGCCACGCCACGAGCCAAGAGCTAGCCACCCGACATAACGCGCTTACATCGTCTCACTGCTGCTTCTAGAAGAGTGCGCGCTTAGGCTATGGAGGGGGTATATATAAGATCGCCTCTTCTCGGACCGTGAGAATTTCCTTGTCTTGACTTTCCCAGGGGTTTGATACGATAGCTGATCAGTTTCTGACAACTGTTGCGAAATCCAATTTAACCACGACAGTAAAATTAATCCTAGCTCTCTGAAATTTTGATAGTAGCAAGATATTCTTACAAACGTCGAATTAAGTTATTATAAAAAATTTTGTTACTTTAATAGTTTAGCCAGAAAAGAGTCGTAAAGATGTGATTGCCATAACTTCCAAAATATTGCTTCTATCGAGCTGAAACAAATTTAATTCTATTCTCCTATTGCTCATCTATTACCTGATTTCAAATAAAGAATTTTACCTATTTTATAAAATGGTCTAAAACTCGAAAATAAAATTTAATGTCTTGAAATATTTCGAATATTGACTTGAAAATACCTCTAAACAAATTTCCCTAATGAAAAACTATTACTGTAAAAATTTGGAATCTCTAAGTTAATTCCCTGATTTATTACGAATTTTTGTAGATATCACCCTCGGCGAATGTCGAGCGATTGCATCATTGCTTACTCGCGCCAAAACCCATTTTATTTTATTACTATAAAATGCTTTAATATTTTGAAATGAATCTTTTACAGAAGTCTTTAATTTTAAATAAACTTTACTCTGAATATAATTTCTTTTCATGAATCCCTGAAAAAGACTGAAATATCGAACTTTTACCTAAATCACATGTCTGGCTATATCAAATTATATTCAAAAACGATCTTTAGGTTACATGAATCTTTCTAAAACTTTAATATGTTATCTAAATCGAAATTACGATACTTTATCTCTATCACTTGACTTCTTAACTGTTTTCCTGATAGCTAAATGCTTCGTGTTTAGAGTGGAAAAATTACGTGATAAAATTCAAAACCGGCAAATCACTTTCAAACATATTCAGACTCTAAGTAAGATCTTTTAATAACAAAACCAATTATCTACTGGCTATATATCTACCTAAACATCTTTTAAACTAACGAAATATCTTGGTTTATTGAAACTAAATGAAAGTCAAACACTACCTATACAAATCTGAGGTTAAGTTTCTGATCAGCTGTTTAAATGAATTTAACTATTGAATTTACTGCTTATACTTGAACAAATACTTATTTAGGACATATTACTGGGAAATATTATCAAAAATTAACTATAAAAATGTCTTTAAAAGGGTGTTCCCATATACTTCAACTGAACCTGCTATCTCAGCAACTAATTTCGTTATGCGAAATTCTAAGATGTGTTACACATTTCCCATGATAATACTGTTTCCTTCGATGTATAGTATTCACATTGAGTTTTACCTGCCACCTTTCTGTCACAGACACCATCCCCCCCACTTTATTCTCAACATTCAATATTTATTCAGGATTTTTTTTGTTTACATGGTGAGATTAGGTTCATGTTCACACGTCCCATGGCAAGTGACATATTTACTTTTCTTTGCCCTTATTTGCATTCCTGTTGCCTTTGTGGTTGACCGGCTACTATTTCTTTGCTCTGCCACCAGTGAGAGGATAACTTGTATGTGGGTACGAAAGATACTATCATGTGATTGATAGGATGTGTTAATAATACACCAGCTTGTTCTGTACAAGTATTTACATTCATTCAGTAATGTACATAATAACCTTTAACAAACTGTTATGCAAACCATTCCCTATACCAGCCAGATCAGTTTTAACTTGCGACTAAGGCCAGAGACTAACATTTCTCCCTTAACTCTCCATTAGGCTCGCCTCGCATTCGGGAGGACGGCGGTTCGAATCCCCGTCCGGGCATCCAGATTTGGGTTTTCCATGGTTTCCCAAATCACTCCAGGCAAATGCTGGGATGCTTCCTTCAAAAGGCCATGGACGAATTCCTTCCCATTCCTTGCCCCCATCTTTGCCCCCCCCCCATCCTTTCCTGTCTCTAAAGACCTCGCTGTTAAGAGACGTAACGCAGTTAAAAAAAAATCCATTAGGCTATACCATCCCACAAGTAGCTATTGGTTCATTCCCACCTGTCTTTATTGTAGTGCCATGATGTGTCTTCCAGGAAAGCTGCTACCAGTGCTCTTGCTATGGCTGCCAACCTCCGTTTTTCACTGCACCCTCCTCCCATGCTATCTGCTTGCTGATCAGTAGTAGACAATGACCAGAAGATGCCTCCATCTACCTTGCAGCTGTGACCGCCCAGTTCAACCCCTGCCATGTTGCTGCACCTCAGTTTTGTTCATCATCCCCACTACCTTTTTCTCAGAGGGGGTAATGACAATCGAGTCGCCTGCATCCTTGACTCAGTTATTCTGACCTGATTACATTGTTGCTTGCTTTAAATTGTTAACCGTCTCATCCTGTATCCAGTTCATTGCTCCATGAGTTTACACATTCTTTCTGGCTCAACTGTTTCCAGTACCTATTGCAACTAACCTAGCTCTCTGTGATTCTATAACTCGAATAATTTCCTATGAAATTGTGGTACACTACACCTCAGTAAAAACTGTTACACTCAGTCTTTCAACCTAGCTTTAACCCTATTCCATTATTTAAAATTCAAAGTTTCTATATATTTTTGTCTCCATACAACTTTTCCTTCTCATCCATATTATATTTACAGGCATTGACTTGACATATTTGTGTATACAATGGCTCTAGTGTACATGTGGTGTCACAAAAATGCTGGTGCATATTGTTGTGAGCACACATATCAGCTTGGCTCTGCAAGCTGACATCATGCTGATCAAGTAGAGCTGCTAGATTGCCCCACTGTGACATGGGCTGGCATGGCAAGTTAACCAGCTCTGCGTTGTGATGTAGACTCTCTGGCCTCCTGTAGACACACTCAGAAAATCCCTTATGTAATTTTTCCACACGCTCTCATCAACTTCTGTCTGGCAACTCATTAACACGGTTGCTTCCATTTGAGTACTTCCTTCCACGTGTTCCATGATGTTTTCTGCCTTGTTATCTCCCATTACTATCCTTCATCTGAAACATTTGGTTGACCATCCTATGTAACAATTACATATTCCATATACAGAACATAAAAACTCGTCTCTTCCATCAACATCACGTGCTGCGTCTTTCCTAGTTGTAACCTTCTCATTTCCACAAGTAAGTTCAATGTCCATTATTTGCTTCCATCCATAAATAATAATGAATTCTTTAGCCTTCTGACTGCCAAAACATAACAATTATTTCTTCCTAACCAGAACATTCATTATCCTTAATACTTGTCAGCTTATTTCTTAGTTTATCACAACTTGCTGATCTTCCACATCTTCCCTCCTTGGTTTTAAATATGTTATAACATCTTCTGTGTACGAGGTTCATTCAATAAGTAATGCAACACTTTTTTTCTGAAATGGGTTGTTTTATTCAGCATTCAAATACACCATGTTATTTCCCATTCTTTTAGTTACACAACACTATTTTTCAACATATTCTCCATTCAATGCTACAGCTGTACATCACCTTTAAATGAGGGCCTTTATGCCTGCACAGTACCATTCCATTGGTCGATGCCAGAACCAATGTCATACTGCATCAATAACTTCTACATCATCCACATAGTGCGTCCCACGGATTGCATCCTTCATTGGGCCAAACATATGGAAATCCGACGGTGCGAGATCGCGGCTGTAGGGTGAATGAGGAAGAACAGTCTTTGAAGTTTTGTGAGCTCCTCTCGGGTACAAAGACTTGTGTGAGGTCTTGCATTGTCATGAAGAAGGAGAAGTTTGTTCTGATTTCTGTACCCACGAACATGCTGAAGCCATTTCTTCAATTTTCGAAGAGTAGCACAATACACCTCAGACTTGATCGTTTGACAATGGGGAAGGACATCAGCCAGAATAACCCCTTCAGCATCCCAGAAGACTGTAGCCATGACTTTTCCGGCTGAGGGTCTGGCATTAAACTTTTTTTTGGTAGCTGAGTGGGTGTGGCGCCACTACATTGATTGCCAATTTTATTTCAGGTTCAAAGTGATGAATCCATGTTTCATTGCCTGTAACAATATTTGACAAGAAATTGTAACCCTCAGCCTCATTACGAGCAAGCACTTCCACACAGATGGTTCTCCTTTATTCTTTATAGTCTTTGGTTAGACATCGAAGGACCCAGCGGGAACAAACCTTTGAATATCCCAACTGGTGAACAATTGTGACAGCAATACAAATAGAGATGTCAAGATGAACACTGAGTTGTTTGATGGTGATCCATCAATCGTCTCGAATGAGAGTCTTCGCATGCTCTGACATTGCAGGAGTCACAGCTATGCATGGCTCGCCACCACGCAGGTGACCAGACAGTACTGCTAGACCTTGCGGTGATGATGACACAAACTTTGCTCAATGACTCACCGTGCTTATGTCCACTGCCACATCACTGTAACATTCTGCAAGTGCCTATGACTATCTGAGATGCTCTGGTTTTCCACCAAAAGAAACTAATTCATTGTTTGGAATGCACATCCATTACAGACACGTTTTAACAGCTCCGTATAGCGCTGTCACCTGTTGGAAGTCAATGAAACTATACAAGATGAAGTGGGAATGTTTGAAAACATTCCACAAAAAATGTTTGGTTGTTTCAACCAAAATTGGTTGAGGAAAAAAAAAAGTGTTGCATTACTTATTAAATGACTCTCGTATATTAAATGTGGTTCAATATTCCCAACTATTAGCTTTTCTCTTGGGCTTGCATTTCTGCCGCAAATAAGTAATCATATTGTCTCTCTGCGTTCCTTCACGTTTGCATAAAGCTTGCATCACTGTCCCCGACCCAAAACAACTCCTGATGCATCATCTGCCTGCTAAGTACTTGCACCATGCTGGCTGGTGGCTTATTCTTCAAATGTAAATGCTTCTGATATAACCACATTGGAGCTCCCATCTTCAGGTATGCTCACTGTAGTCGATTCCACTGTGTGGATCGAGTACATCCGTTTTTCCTGGCAAAGGTTCCTCACTATTTATTTTCTTCTCATTCCACTTTCCAAAGAGTCTACTTCGTATTATTATTTCTTCTTGCAATAACCTTTCACCTTCTTTCTTCATATCTTCCTTTTTCTTTGTAACCATTAGTGACAGTGAATTCCATTGGCTTCTACTTTTCTTCCTTCTCTTCTCCTCTTCTTGCTTCTGTTCCTTCATAATCATTACCAGTGGCAATTTCTACTTGCTTCTGATCCCATTTTGTTCAAATTCTTCATTAACAATGGTGAACTGTGCTTGGCTCCACTTTCTTTTATTATTTCTTCTTGTAGCAATCCTTCAATTTCTTTATCCAGATCTTTCATTAACAATGACAAACTCCGCTTGCTGCTGCTTTCTTTTATTATCTCTTCCTGCAACAACTCTTCAACATGTTTCTGCAGATTCTTCAATTGCCATTTGGTATTTTATCCCGTCTCTCATTTTCTATCATCCCAACATCTTCGTTGTTAATTCATATTTCATGTTCCACCATGTCCACATATGGCAAAACATCCCCTTCAAAATTGAAGACATCATAATATGCTGCACATCTTCTGTGTCGAATGACTTTTTTCTGTTGCTACTCTCCGGGTAATGAACATTGCTTCTTCTTCACTCTTCATATTGATCATACATCCTTGTATACGCACCACCAGTTTTCCATTATCTAATATGGCAGTCCATTTCTTCAGCCAGTCTCTCCCAATTATACCTCGTGTGGGGTATCCACGCCCGCCAAGATCACTTGCATTTGCTATTGCATTTTTATCTCCTTTTCTTTTTTTCAGCATAACCATTATTGCTCCTGTGGGAATCTGTCCTCCCATGATTCCTTTGATGCTGACGCCATTCAGCATTTCACAATGGTTTTCTCTTACATTAGTTTTCCAAATCCTCCGCTCTTTTCAATGGTCCCTGTACTTGTTCAATCCCTGGGCTTGCATTATAGTCCCTTGGATGATGGCCCCATCTCCAACACTTGTTACACTTGATTGCCTTGTCATCAACAGACCTCACCTACTTTCCTCGTCTATTTTTCACTGTCACAACTCCATTATCACCTCTTTCTATTCGTCTTCTCACCTTCTGTCTTCTTTTTATATTTCCAGCCATGCAGTGACTTCTTGCATGTTTACGTCACCTCTGCATTGTCTTGCGTCGTGCCCTACTTTCCAACAGAGCTAACACCTTGGTCTATCTGCTGTGGTAGCCCTATGTATACACTCTCCCACACTGTGCTGCATTATGACCCATCTTTCGCAGAGCTGACAATCCTCTTCTTTCCTAAAGCTAACCCCATTCCAAAATTCATTTCTTCCTCCTCTCCTCATTTCTGCACTCTGCCTTCTGTCACTTTCCTGGCATTACCATTTATCTTTTGCCAACCTAATCATGACTTCCTCTGCTAAGGCAATCTCGACCATCATGGTTAATGATAGCTCCATTGTTCCTCTTGCTCTGAGCATCACAATGATTTTCTTGTCTACTAATCCTTCCATAAATACTGCGTGTGCCAGGGTGTGAATTATTTCAGGGCTCTTGTCACTTTACTCCATTTTAATTCTCTCTTGGTTGATTCCCAGAATTCATGCACTATTCTGTCTAACTGACTGGCATGTTCTGCAACTGATTCTTCTCCTCTCTGCCAACTCGCAAATAATGGTCTACTGAACGCTTTGGCCTATAGTTCTCTACTAACATTGCTCGTAGCTCTTTCCAATCTTTAACCTTCTCACATACTAGAATCCATTGTCTAGCTTGTCCTCCTATCCAGGTCTTTACAAATTTCACCAGTATCTCGTTTTCCTCCATATCCACAAAACTGAATGCCATGTTACAATTACCCAGAAATTCATCTAAGGTTCATTTCTCTCTGCAAAAAAGAATTAGCTTTAATGCATCCAATAAACTCACTCGCAATTTCTCTCCTTTTACTATGCTTCCTTCTTCAGAGGTCTCACTTTTTCCCAGAGGTAGGCATGATGACAAGTGCTTGCTAGTCACTTTTCTGATGATATGCTGTCCTGTTGCATAGTGCTGACTGTGTCTCCTTGTTGCTGTCGACATCCCTTCTGCTCCTCTGCATGTTGTGTTGTGTTGATTCTGCTCACCAATTCTGCCTACTGCTGTGCTGACTTGCCTTGCCAATTTCTATAACACTGTATTTTGTGTGTCATTTTCTGCCTCGTTTCTCTTGCTCTCTATTTTACTCTCATTAGTTGCAAGCCACTGGAGTATTATGCCTACCCTCACACCCAACACATTCTTGTGCTGGCTGTTGCCACACCTGAAGACCAATTAAATCCTACTGTGGTCGACCGGATACTATTTTGTTCGATCTGCAACCAGTGAGAGGAGAACTTATGTGTGGGTAGGAAACTTACTGTCATGTGAGTCGTAGGATGTGTTAATAATACACCAGCTGATAATGAACAAATATTTATATTTATTCAGTAATGTACATGATAAACATTAACAACCCATTATGCAGAACAGTTCAACCCCTGCTCCGTTGCTGCACCTCAGTTTTGTTCATCGTACTCTATACCTTTTTCTCAGAGGAGATAACAACTATCGAATCAGCTGCCTCCATGATGGGCGATTCTGACCTAATTATGTCAAATGCTTGCTTGTAACCGCTGATCATCTCGACCTGCTGTCCAGTTCATCATTTCTGGCTCAGCTCATTACATTACCTGCCGCAACAGTACCTAGCTCTTTATGATTCTCTGTAAATGTTGCTATAACTCCCAATAAATCCCTATGAAACCTTGACCCATACATCTTGAAACATTTTCTTTCCCTCCAATATTGTAACAGTTTATGCTATTGTTAATTGAACAAAGTTTAAGTAGCGCCGGTTTTTTATGTATTTTATACTTTTATGTTTCAGACGGCTTTACGTAAGCAACTTATTGATGTTGATACTAAACAAAAAACTCTGAGCATTGAAAGGTCAGTTGCTGATGCTGAAGTACAGTTTTCAGAAAGTACAATAAATGCAGAACCATGTAAGAATGAAATGAAGAACACTTCAACACAAACTTCCGAGGTATTGTTATTTATTTCATTCCAATTTTGAACATGATTTGGATTTGTACAGACAGTAGGTTTATGACAGTATTTAGAAAGTTACTCAACTTGCAGCAAAAGAGTGTCTTTTTCATTTTAAAAATGCATTTATTTTTCATCATGTATGCTTGGTTTGTTATGTGCAGTATGATATTCTCTTGCTGAAATTTGGGGGAGGGGGTGGAGAAGGCTAATTTGGCCATATATTGCAAAGTAACATATTTGAGAATAAGAGAACTACATGTATCTATACCAAGGCCAAAACAATCACTATGTTGTTCTTTGCTGCATAGATTTTATGTTGATTACTATGGGAATTTATTAGTATGTACATAAACTCTGCATACTAAATCAATTTTTTTTTTCATTTTTAATGCAGTTACATAACTAATCAGGATAAAAATACACAATTTGTTAAAATTTAATATGAGCTAGTTCAACTGAAATTTTTACATTAGTTTTTCATTAAACTGAGTGCAGATGGACAAAAATTTATGGTTTTGTTCTACGTTGTATCAGAAATTCTGTAACCTGGCAGGATAAAAAGTGTCCTATATATTAACTGATGCATTATCACTGTGTTTAGTTTAATTGAAATCTGTCCATCAGTTTTCCTGAATCCTTGCACAGCCAGGACAAAGTTCCTGAATTTGTTGTTTTGGCCCCTGTGTGATCAAAAACTAAGTTACTAAACTGTATTTTATATGTTAACTAGCTGGTACCCACGACTTGGTTCATGTTTGTAAAGAATTTGGATTGACAACAACCGAAATCTAACCACCATAGTGCACGATGGGAGACTCGATGCTATTAGCACACACAAACGCCAGTCATCTTCGCTATGTTGTTCAGGCAGCAAAGTAAAATATACGGACACACATGTCTATGGTCGAAATACGAAAACATCCTTGATTGACCAATTTCAACCACCATATCTCCCACACCCTCACAGTTACCGAAATTCGACCAACGTTGTGATCGACGGGTAACTCTGTCCTACTACCACACACAAACACCAGTGATCTGTGCTATATAGTTTTTGCTGGAAAATGATACACACTGACATATACGTTTTTTGTAGAAATATGAAAGTGCCGGAGGTCGACCACTTTCAACCACCATATATATTCCACACCCTCATAGCTACCGACATCTAACCACCATAGTACACGATAGGAGACATGATATCACTACCACACACAAACACCTTTGGTCTATGCTGTGTAGTTGTGGCAGCAGAGTGTCATATACGGAGACACATGTTTTTGGTTGAAATACGAAAATGCCCTGCATTGACCAACTTTAATCATTATATTTCCCACATCCCCACAGCTATCGGCATTCGGTCAACGTTTTGCACGACAGGAAACTCCATGCTACTTCCACACACAAACACAAGTGATCCGTGCTAGGTAGTGGTGGCTGAAAAGTGAAATATAGGAAAACACACGTATATTTTTATATGTATATATAAGATTGATGACTTAAGTTATGCTGTATGTAATTATGTTGAAATCAACCTCTTAGTTAATGCTTGATGCATGCACAGTCAGACAGGAATTCCAATCTTACTTTTTTGGGCGTTTTTATCGTAAGGAAGAATGTTACTAACCTGGTTAAATGGTATTCTGAATGTTAATCTTTGACTTAAGCTATCACTATGTGCAGTTTCATTAAAATCCATCCATCATTATTTGTGTGACCCACTGATGGAAAGTCAAAAATTTATGTATGGGGAGCTATGTTATTAATCTAGATAGAAAGTATCATGTATATTAACCCATGAAATATGCTATCACTATGTACAATACATTAAAATATGTCCATTAGTTTTTGTATGATGTGTGGACAGACAAATGGATGGATGGACAGGTAGGTAGACACAAATTTTGAATTGTATTGTTTTGAATTTCAGTCATCAGTGGTGTACATTATAATTACTCTTCTATACTACCTAGTAAATAAAATCATAGAAAAGCTGTTTCTTTATATATATTTCGAATCTTGGAAACAGCTCTAACAATTTGGATGAAATTTAATATTTAGATAAAGTTCTGCTTTTCTAGTTTTTTGAAATAGATGTCTTCCCTGCAAAAACATTCAATTTTAAATGAAACGAGTAATTGTTGCATTGGGTATCTTGAAAACATCTCTAATGCCATCTCGTAGAAGTTTCAGGTAATAGTAAGCCTACTGATGTTAGTTCAGTTTCTCTTTTGTTTGAGCAAGGAACTCTTATGTCTTGAAACAAACAATTAGTGATAGCTGACCCGTGTGAATATTTTGCTCAGTATCATGATCAGTCGCCGAATGGTAATATAATAATGAGGATATAAGTAAATGCAAGTACTTATTAATGAAAGGCATTCTATTTTGAAGTGTAGTAAAACTCATCATCAATAAATAGTACACGTTTAATTGTAACACATTTAAAAAGTAGATGTTAAAAAAATATTGACTTTGTCAGGTGTCATTTTTTCAATCTTCTTTACTTTACAAAACTTCTTTGAAAACAATATTAGCAGTTATAATGTGATCATCATTGACTTTTTGTCCGTATGAGTCTTTGACAAAAAATAAATATTAATGAAATACAGACTCATGAAAAAGCAATTTGTGGGTGTTTTACAACGGGGTCTATTGCATGGGAATGAACCCTGTGGCAGTCTGGGCGAATTACTTGGTGAGTACTTGTGGACCAGGATATTACTTAAATTCGGTGGTCTGCTAAAAAATGTGCGAGGGGCAGTGGGTAGAATTTTATGGAGGATGGTGCGCATCCCGGGGAAGGAACGTAGAAAATCATGTCCACGGCGAAGGATTAGGTTAATGGACTCGAGACCAGGGAAGTACTGAGTGATGAAGGCGGGGCTGTGGTTAGTATCAAGGGGTACTGACTTGGAGTGGCTGTGTGAAGGAAGGGCTATGGCACGGGAGATTTGTTTGTGTACTAAGTCAGGAGGGTAGCACCGGGAGATGAGAGCTCCAGACAGGTTTTCTGTGTATTGGGAAAGAGATTGTTCATCAGAGCAGATTCGCCTGCCATGGAGGGCCATACTGTAAGGAAGGGAACGTTTGATGTGCAAGGGATGACAACTGTTGAAATGAAGATATTGCTGCAGATTGGTCGGTTTGATATGAACAGAAGTATGTAGGCACCCGTTATGCAAGGAAACGTCAACATCAAGAAAGGTAACATGAGTATGGGAGTACGTCCAAGTAAAGTTGATGGAGTGGTTGTTTAGGGAGTTGAGGAAGTCTATTAGATGATGCTCATCGTGGGTCCAGATCATAAAGATGTCGTCTATGTATCTGAACCACACAACAGGTTTAATGGGAAGATTGCTGAGGAATCGTTGTTCCAGACGGCCCAAGAAAAGGTTTGCATAGGATGGTGCCATGCGAGTGCCCATTGCAGTACCACGTAACTGGTGGTAAATTTGTGAATTAAAGGAAAAGTAGTTGTTAGACAGGATGAGGTTAGCCAAGGAAATGAGGAAGGATGTCTTGGGGAGGCTGCCGGGAGGTCGCGTTTCCAGGAATTGTTCCATGGAGCTGAGGCCCTGTCCATGAGGGATGTTGGTGTAAAGGGAAGAGACATCTATGGAGACAAGGAAGGAGTCAGGTGGTAGAGGAGTGGGGACTGTGGAAAGTCGTTCAAGGAAGTGTGGGGTGTCTTTAATGAATGAAGGGAGGTCCTGTACAAAAGGCTGGAGGTGCTGATCCACAAAAGCTGAAATCCGTTCTGTAGGAGACCCATAAGCCGCAACTATAGGTCTCCCCGGATTTCCAGTTTTGTGGATCTTGGGAAGAAGGTTAAAGGTGGGGGTACGGGGATTCTGTGGGGTAAGGAGGGACAAAGAGTTGGGGGAGAGTCCTTGTAAGGGGCCTTGGAGGTCAAGGAGAGAGCGTACTTGTTGGCATATTGAGGTTGTAGGATCTGTAGGGTGTGGAAGGTATGTGTTGGTGTCAGAGAGCTGTCTCAAAGCTTCGGCCTCATAGTCACAGCGGTCCATGACTACGGTCGTTGAGCTTTTGTCAGCTGGGAGAATAATGATGTTCCTGTTCTTAGACAGATCTCTCATGGCACGGGTTTCGTTAATACTGAGGTTGTTGGAGTGGGAAATGAAGTTGAGAAAAGATTTTGAGGACAGGTTGGATGTGAGGAATTCCTGGAACAAAAGGAGTGGATGGTGTTGAGGAAGGAGAGGTGGATCTAGTTTGGATGGAGGTTTGAAACGGTCTAGGCAGGGCTCAATCTCATCATGCTGAAAGTCATTATGATCCCGGGTGGCAAAGTGGTAACGCCACTGGAGAGTGCGACAGAACGCTAAAGAGTCCCGGACCAAAGCAGCATGGTCAAACTTCGGGGTTGGGGAAAATGACAATCCCTTCGAGAGAACAGAGAGTTGAGATTCTGTTAACGGAGATGATGAAAGGTTCACCACAGACTGCTGTGGTTTAGCAGGAGGTAGAGTGGCGGCTTTTGGTGTGGGTGGTAGAGGGGAAGGGTGGGGGAGATTGAAAATGTGGGCAAGACAAGGGGTTTTGGAAATCAAGGGAGCTGTAGGAGTATGTTGAGGATGATTGGGATGTTGGTGAGGTAGGGGTAGACCCATAGCCAGGTAACTTTTTGCAAGTGCAGAAAGCTTGCGTAGATGTTTTTGTGCTTGTTTTGCTAAGATCTGTATACACTCTGATAGAATCTGCTGTAAATGATTAATTTTATTTGGGGCAGAAAGACAAAGAATTTTGTGTAGGGAGACAAGCTGGGCAGAATGCCAGTCTGTTTTGAACAAGAGCTGTTGAAGGACAAGTCTGGTGAAGTTAAGTGATTGTGTAAAGCGAAAGATGTGGAGTGGTGGGTGAATTTGTGGATGGCAGCCAGAGACAGGGAGTTTAATGGTTAATCCGTTTGGAGGAATGTTTAGAGAGAGGCAAGATTGAAGGAAGAGTGTATGTGAACGCAGTTTTGCAAGGCGGAAGGCGTGAAACTTGTAGGATGAGATGTATGAATCTATGGGTGACATGTTAGGGGAAATAGATTAATATGAATGATGAGGCCCAAAACTGTCCAAACAACTGTTGAGAAGAAAGGCTAAGTGTCACAAAGGGAATATCTGAATATGGTGCAAAGGATACAACACAGCGGGGGGGGGGGGGGGGGGGGGGGGGGGGGGGGGGCAGGGGGCCAGGGGGGGGGGGGACAGGGGGGGGGGGGGGGGGGGATGTGGGGGGGGACTTTTGAGAATTAAAAATAGTGTTTTGTATCAAGAAACAGCGGAAAAATCGTCCAAAAACGATACTTCAGAAAAATCGCGAAATGGAATAAGAAAGAACCGATCGCGGGAAGAAAAAAGATTATAAATTACAACACATCTGAAAAAATGTGAAAAATATTAATATTCGTGCTGTACGGAGAAACATTGGGAAAATCGGGCAGAGTGATTAATATCATAGAGAAAAGTCGATAAGCGCGAAACGGAATAAACAAAGACATGCCGATCGCAAAAGCAAAAATGTACAAAAAAACAATAATTATAGATATTTAGAAAGAAAATAAATACTAATTAAACTGCAGAGTAGGTGCAGAAAAACATTCGGAATCATTGTACTGAAATTACAAAATGGAAAAGCAGAGTGATGTAACAACTAGATCCTCGTGGCAATAATCCAGGTCGCGAGCGAGGTTAAAATACAGGAATTTTAAATATAATGTGCTGGTTGACATAAATAAGAGCAGTGCACGCACAGAACGGAGAAATTACACAAGGAATGTTAGGAATGCGAAAAAGCTAAAACATTCACATCAAAATACTGTAGTAAAAATCGGCTGCCAATGAAGGGCGAAAACGGAATTTTCCACCGAGAATATCCTGGCCACAGACAGAACAGATATACTAACGCAAACGGTTGGCTGTTTTTAAATCTATCAGATGTAGAAAACTAAGCATGATATTTTTCGCATATGTGGAAACAAAATGAATAGATACCGCGTGAATGCAGTCAACAATGAAAAACAAACAATTAGGTAAGATATAACAAACAAAATCTTGGGAACTTAATAACACGACAAGAAGGGAAAGATGGAAAGACAAAGGATAAAGAACGACGAGATAGGAACGAGCAAGACAACACAGAAGGAGGCCGTGGGACCGTTATAATAACAATGAGCAGGAAAAAGCTTTAAGGCAATAAAATTAAGGAAGGATAGGGAAATATGACCCAGCACTTACCACAGATGAAGGCGGCTGGGACGACGAACAAAAAACAAACACAAGAGAAGTGCAATATTTCGGCCTACAGCAGCCTTAAACGTGCAGAAGGTGAAGCCCCAGGCGGCGTCACATGTGTACACATAGACAGCCGACTGGTGAATGGCGTCTCAGGCACGGATGGTAGTTTAGGTGGTGGGAAGGGGGGGGGGGAGTAAGCTCAAATATTAGATCGATAATCGATACTGATAACGATATGTTATTATTGAAAGAGATGAAAAATAACTGGGTGGGGATATATATATATATAACTATAATTGAAAAGTAAAATAAATGTAAGTAGCATGGAAAATAGTAAATACAGAGCCCTTCCTTCACACAGCCACTCCAAGTCAGTACCCCTTGATACTAACCACAGCCCCGCCTTCATCACTCAGTACTTCCCTGGTCTCGAGTCCATTAACCTAATCCTTCGCCGTGGACATGATTCTACGTTCCTTCCCCGGGATGCGCACCATCCTCCATAAAATTCTACCCACTGCCCCTCGCACATTTTTTAGCAGACCACCGAATTTAAGTAATATCCTGGTCCACAAGTACTCACCAAGTAATTCGCCCAGACTGCCACAGGGTTCATTCCCATGCAATAGACCCCGTTGTAAAACATGCAGCATGCACCCAGCCACTACCACTTACTCCAATCCTACAACAGGTGAGACATTCCCTATCATTGGTCATGCTACTTGCATGACAACACACCTCATATACCAACTGACATGCCTCCATTGCTCCAGCTCATATATAGGCCTCACAACCAATCCCCTAGCTATCAGAATGAATGGCCACAGGCAGACAGTCTATACTAACAATGAGGCCCATCCAGTTGCAAAACATGCCAGTTCCCACAAAATCAATAATTTGAACATCTGTTTTTTCAGTTAGAGCAATCAGAGTTTTCCCTAACAATACGACCCCCTCTGAACTTCGTAGATGGGAACTGTCCTACCAGAATATCCTTGACACCAGACATCCTCCTGGCCTCAATCTCCAATAATTTCTGCCCACTAGACCCAGCACTTATTATCTATACCATTTATATATATATATTTTTTTTTAGTTCTGTATTTAGTATTTTCCATGCTACTTACATTTATTTTACTTTTCAATTATAGTTATATATATATATATATCCCCACCCAGTTATTTTTCATCTCTTTCAATAATAACATATCGTTATCAGTATCGATTATCGATCTAATATTTGAGCTTACTCCCCCCCCCCCCCCTCCCACCACCTAAACTACCATCCGTGCCTGAGACGCCATTCACCAGTCGGCTGTCTATGTGTACACATTGACAGCCGCCTGGGGCTTCACCTGCACGTTTAAGGCTGATGAAGGCTGAAATATTGCGCTTCTCTTGTGTTTGTTTTTTGTTTGTCGCCCCAGCCACCTTCATCTGTGGTAAGTGTTGGTCATATTTTCCTATCCTTCCTTAGTTTTATTGCCTTAAAGCTTTTCCTGCTCATTGTTATTATATATATATAATCTTGGTATCTCTAAAATGGCTCTAACTTCATCTCGTAGAAGTTTAAGTTACCAGCCAGCCTACTAATGTTAGTTAAGCTTCTCTTTGGTTAAAGCAAGTAACTTTGCCCTTCAAAATGCCTTGGAAGCCTTCAAGAAAAATATTTAACTTTAATCCAACTTTATTCAAAATCTTGCATATTGAACAGAAATCAAAAGATGCCAAGTGAAGATCACTCACCAGGTACTAGGTATTAAAGGAACAACACATAGTGATAGCCTATTTCATTGGTCAGGATACAACACACTTTCTGTTCTGAAAAGTTACGAAGTTCCCAATGATATTGAGTCCAAAGTCATAAATTTTGAAATTTTTGTCGGTCTGTGTATTTTGCAAAAACAGATGATTGTATTTCAAAATAACTTTGAACAGTGATAGCTTATGTCATCAGCAGTAAATATATAAATAAAGTAAAAATTAAAAAAAAAAATAGTTCAGTAACGTAGTTCTTGATAATCATATTATGTTTTAAATCTTTGTCTGTATATGCACACTTTGCACAAATGAATCGATTTTAGTGAAACTACACACAGCAGTCACAGTATAATATCAGTTGACATGTAAGTTACTTTTTATCCCAATTAGTATTATATTTTGTCCATGATACAGAGGACAAAATGGTAAATTTTTTATATATATGAGCATGTATCATGCAAAAACACAATAATTTCAACAAATATGTGTAGTGAGCTAATGGCATGTTAGTGATAGCTTATGCTATGTTTCAGTGTGACACTGATTTTATGAGAAATTTTAAAAAATGGTTTGCTTAATTTAATTGTTCCATAGAGATGTAACCTCCATCTTAGAGAGATGTTCCAAACTCAATGCAGCATACTAGTCCAGTAACGGGGTCATAAAAAAGGGGTCTCACAAACATTATATCACGTAGAAGATTTTTTTTTCTTATCTTGTATATATTGGTGAGAGTTTGCAGAAACCAAATTTTCGACCTCTAACGCCCTCGGCACAATTTTCTGTGGCCAAAAAATCAAAATTTTGGTACTTTTTTCAGTTTTTGGTCTATAACTGTTTCCTGTTGAGTCTTAGCAAGAAATACCTTATTTTTAATTTGAAAGAGGACAAAATTTCCTACAACTTTTGTCATACAAAGTTTTTTCTAAACTCAAAACTAAGCAAGTTACAATTCTCCGAAAATCAGCAAAATTCCACACTTTTCCTAAAAGTTTGGTTTTTACCTGCTTTGTCACTTAAAATGACCTGAAACCCGTGTATATATAATTGATATATATGTATTTCTGTATGTATGACATATTATATATATGTACTATAAATTCAGTAATGATATAGCATTGTTGTCTGGAAGATCCTGAATGATTGTTCCGCCTCCGGGTGATAGTGTTTTTTATTCGCTGCGCAATGCGCCCCTTTGTGGCTATCTAAGCTAACCAGGTAATCGTACCGGGTATATGGAACCTACAGCTTAACGTGTAATCTAAACAACAGAAGTGCTCTGGCTTTCTTCATATTATGTAGCATACTGTGGCAGAGGTGAAGGTTGGGTTAATGGCCTTTAAGAACCACAGATGAGACCGAGATTCCTCCAGTCAGTTGCCAGTTCGTTCTATTACTGACAGTATTTGTAAAAATGAAAGCATAATGTTAGGGCACAAAGTTTGTTTATGCATTCAAAATTAAATCATAATAAGTAAAAGATTAGTCAAAAATTCATTTATTTTCCATTTGAATGGTTTGAAACCCAGTTTTCCATTTGAATTCACTCTGTACTTCAAGTGTACAATGAATCATTTACATCTTTTCAAGATGCAAAACTCAACATAAAAAGTTTTCTTGTGGACGGAGGATGCCTCCTGCATAAGGTTATGTGGATTGTAGTGAAGATCTTGGTGCCATGTGTGAAAATATGAAGCGTAATTGAGAACGCACTATACGTAAATCCAACACCATAGTTATATTTGACGGATACCGAAGTGTTGCTGCGCAAAGTGGAATAAAGTCATCTGGAAGGTTTCGTCATTTGATAACATCAGATACTTCAGCAGACATCATTTTCAGTGAGGAAACAAGTGCTGCGGTGATGCAGCAAATGAGAGCAGCAAGAACCGTGTAATTCTGATACTAATGCAAAAACTGAAAAAGGAGGCATCCAAGATTAACAGGCAAAAGAAGATGCAGCTGGATTAACCACACATACTTTTTTTTTAAATTTATTTACCTTCTTCATTCATGCATTTACAGGATGTGATATTATAATATCAATATTTTTTGCCTATGGGAAAGAAAAATTCTGCTGCCACATACAATACCAACCACTTCTGAAAATAACATGCACGCTAACTTCTCAAAATTCCTATCCTCCAGAGACTACCATCTGGAGAACAATCAGGGGAACAGCTCATCTTGGAACGATATGGAAAAATTGCTTATGGAACATTGGAAGGCTCAGATATGAAATATTTATGAAATCAGCCCAAAAAATGCATTCAAGCTAGCACGGTTGCCACCAGCATCAGATTCGGCAATGTTTCACGTACTAAGTGCAAGCATGGCTGGGTTGAGAAACTTACCCATTGCCTTGGGGATGCAGGAAAGGCTCATCCAGCCTTATTCCAGTTACAGTAATAAAACACGATGCAACTGAGTTTACTCTGAATGTTGTATCATGTTCCTGCAAGAAAACTTTTACTCCACCATGCAGCTGTCACAAATCAAGACTGTACTGTTCAGCTGCTTGCAAAAACTGCTCTGGCCTGTCTCGTGAAAAAATTCCTGAGAATGAAGCAGATGAAGGAGAGGAAGAGTTTCAACCTTGAGGAAGCAGCTTCTGATGCAATGGATGAATGAGACACAATTCTAGGTGAGGACATTGATAAGTCAGGACAATCCAAATGGAAATTGATTAATGACTAATTTTTAACGTATTACAAATTTATTATGACTTAATAACTTTGTTCCATAACATTATGCATTCATTTCCGCCATATTATCATCAGTAAAATAGCCATCTGGTAGCTCGCTAGCTGGAGATAGAAATCCCAGTCTCAGCTGTGATTTTTAAATGCCGTTAACCCGACCTTCACCTCTGCCATAGCTGTCTGTGTAATATAAAGTAAGCCAGAATGCTCCTGTGGTTTGGATTCCATGTTAAGCTGTAGGTTTCCTACAGCCGATATAATTACCTGGTTAGGTCTGATAGGCACAAAGGGGTGTATTGCGCAGCGAATTGAAAACAATGTCACCTGGCGGCTGAACACTCCTTCGGGATCTCCTGGACAACAATGCTATATGAGTATTGAATTGACCATCAGTAATCAAAGTATAGTACATATACATTCAGAAATAAATATATATCAATTATATATACAGCGGTTCCAGGTCATTTTGAGCGACAAAGGAGGAAAAAACCCAACTTTTAGGAAAAGTGTGAAATTTTGCTGATTTTTGAAGAACTGTAGCTAGCTTAGTTTTATGTTTAGAAAAAGTTTGAGCTACAAAAGTTGTAGGAAATTTTATCCTCTTTTAAATTGAAAATAAAGTATTTCTTGCTAAGACTCAACAGGAAAAAGTTATAGACCAAAAACTGAAAATATACCAAAATTTTAATGTTTCGGTCACAGAAAAGGGTGTTGGAGACCAAAAACTTGGTTTATGCATACTCTCACCAATAATATACAAGCAAAAAAAAAAAAAAAAAATCTTCTATGTGGTATACCCTGTTACTAGACTATACCATCTGTTCCGAAACCATTACAATAAGAAATGCTTTTTTTCAAAATCTGTCATTACAAAAGTGTTGTCAGACCTTGGTTCTAATGTTCTGTGGACATCTTGATGATGAACGGGAAAGACACCATGGATGATTAGGATGTAGGTGGAAGGACATATCCTGATGGAAATTCATAGCTCAAGGGTGTTCCCGATGGAAACAGTCATGTGATAAACTTTGGCGTGTGCACACCTCCCGATCGATATGACTTGGTCACAGCACATGAATAAGGTGTAAAACCGAAATATTGTATATACTTTTGTTCATCTCATTTGTTTCCACTTATCGCAGCCTTCAACTGTGGTGAGAGATGAGTCATTTTCCCTATCTTTTGTTATTTAAAATTGTACTTGTTATACCTCAGTTTTGGCGACTGGATTACTGAACCTTCTAATAGCCATCAGAATTGTTGTGTAATCACTTCTTCCTTGAGTTATTTCAGAGCTTGTCATCAGGCTTTCTTAGGAGTATATCCAACATGTTTTTTTCCCTTTATGCTCTACTATACCACTTGTGTATATCCTTCTTCTCTTACTAAAGTATTTGCAATTCTCTGTTTCCTAATGTGATTAATCTTATTTCTATTCAGTTAACACATGGACATTTTTTTTTTTTTAAAACTGCTTAACCTCTCTTAACAGCAAGGTCTTTAGAGACGAGAAAGGATGGGGGGAAAGGAATTTGGCCATGGCCTTTTGAAGGAAGCATCCCGGCATTTGCCTGGAGTGATTTGGGAAACCATGGAAAACCCAAATCTGGATGCCCGGACGGGGATTCGAACCGCCGTCCTCCCGAATGCGAGGCCAAAACGCTAACCGTTACACCACCACTATCGGTTGGACAAATTTAAATCTCTGGCAATATGATCATTGTAGGCTCACTTCTGAATATATATTTAATTTCTCTCTAAGAGTCTCATATTCATTGTTGGCCCATTCTCTTCAGTAAGCAGCCAACATGCTATTTGATATATTTTATCACCTCAGAAATCTGTATTGGATAACTCATGATTACGATCAATCAACTGTAGTATTCTTTGCTAATCAATATGAATGTTACTCCACCTTTGTTTTACACACTATAACCATGAGCAAAATCTCATTGTCTGTCACTCCTTCCTTTAACAAGGCTCTACACTAATTAGTACTTGTGTATTGTGTATAGCTATTAAGTTAACAAACCCTATTACTTTGTTCATTATACTCCCACAGTTCACAAGTAACACTCCTATAAGAGGCTTTGTGATATTTTTGTGAATTACTCTTCATTTTCCTAGTTGTGTCCCAGTCTTTTATTTTCATCCGCTTCAATTGTTCCTTTAGTATTTGTGATTTTTACCATAATTTATTTGCACTCAGTGCCCCTTTGTTAACCTATTTTCACCTCCACTTTAACAGCCTTGAACCTAGGAAAGATGCAGTCCTGACCTGATCATAATTGGAAGTAGACTCCCTAAAGCCTTAACTAACAACTCAGTAAGTACTCCATTCCATACAAGTGTAAACCATGACTAGTGAAAACCTCCTGGCATTGGTGTACCCTCAATATGGTCCCGATGCCTTTGCCAAGCAAATCCTCTGTTTTCATGTATACCCATCTCACAGTGTGGTTTAACTGTGAGCACGTATGGTGCTTGAACTGCACTTTGGTATATTGTGCCTCTTCGCACTGTCTCTACTAAAACTTATGTTTTAATCAGTGCCATTCTCCGCATTCCCCACAATGACTACTCTATTATCCTTACTGTAATCCTTACAAAAAAGAAGAAGAACAAGATTTTCAAAAAGAGATGAAGAACAGGCAAAATATGCTATATAATATGAAATGTTTAGAAGTGTGTGTAAAGAGTAGTTATGTGTGCAAACAGTAATACATCATAAATACACATTACAGTTAATGAATTTACACACCCAACATCCATAAATTGAAGACTATTAAGTGTTAGCTATATTCTTTGTGCACTGTCATAAAGTATTTATTGCTTACAATATTTAGGGAAAAGAGATTAAAAAGTGTCACAGCTACTTCTGAACATTCTCAAATTCCATCATGGTATGGAATAAAAACAACAAAACCAAGGTTTAAATGCTTACAGAATGTGACAGTTGTTTTGAAAACACCAAGTGTGTTGTGTGAGCAGTAATGCTTTGGTCTCACATTCAGGAGGATGCAGGTTTGACTCCCCATCCAGCTATATAGTTTTGGGTTTTACATGGTTGCCCCCAATCAGAATGCTTTTAAAAAGTCCATGGCCAAATTAAAAAAAAAAAATAATAATTGAAAACCATGCATACAGGATATGGAAATTCTTATTTAACTAAATGAAAAAAATATCGCATTATTGAGAATTGTATTCATGTACAAAGAAAATCTAATTTACCATCTGATACATAATTTTTGAATTTATTTGATTGACTGTTTGGTTGCCTTCAAGCTTTTGTGTACGCCTTCTTATCTGCCTTTTAATAAAGTGACATCTATGAGTACAGAGATCCACTCAGGAGACAGAATTTGGGAAAAATAACATTTTACCACATAAGCTTTAGGATTGATATAGATGCATAAATAAGGCTAAGGTCTGCACACTAATCATTGTTGGATTAAATAACTAGTTTCATTTTTTTAAAAATCATATTTAGATCATAAGAGTATTTTCTTGGATATATACATAAGTCATTTTCATTTTTATCACAGGAAGAGACTGAATCATCCACTGTGCTCTCTTCAGCTGACAGGGCAGAAATAGATGCTTTAAAGGAAAAAATTGTCCTCCTTGAAAAAAAAGTTCAACAGCATAACTGTGATACTACTGAAAATTATGCTTTGCAGGTACATAATCACAGTTAATTCATTTATGTTTTATATAAATTTTTTTGAGAAAAATGCAAAAGATTTTTTGTTCTCTAGGAAGCAATGGAAACGATGAAAACCATTGTGGTGCAAAAGGATGAAACCATCTGCCAGTATCAGAAAATGTTACAAGAAAATAGAGAAGAGTTCTCAGAGCAGGAACAGAAACTCAGAAAGGAAATCAAAGATCTTCAGAATGCTATGGTAATCCATAGTCAGATCCACAATCGGTATGACTTTATTGTTCCTTCTGTTTTACAATTGTACTTCTCTTTTCATGCTCTAATTTGACTCCACTTCATCTGTTTGTTAGATCCTAAGCCATGTAGTAGTAGTTTAATTTCTTGTATTTTAAGTATATGTAAAATTTATTTAGCTCATATTTTGATTTAGGGTTTTAATAATTCGCCACGATGTTCATTGAAAAATATTTAGCTAGTGTTCTGATAATGTTTATTTACCCTTCAAGAAGATGAGAAAAACAAAATTTTATTCTGGTTCTTTGACTTACTTGAGATTTTTGTTTGTTTTGATCATAATAATAATTATAAAAATGCTCATGGTAATTTGAATAGGTTCAAGGACTAATAAAACCAGAAACAAGACAAGCATAAATTTACATTGATTAAAGAATGTAGGATTTCTCGGTGAGTCAGTTGCGTAAAATCTTCTAGGGCTTTCCACCGGGATAGCGTGTCAGTAAAAATACACAGCGACGCTTCAGCCCCTGTCTCTGGCTTCATCTTTGCCAGAAGATGGAGCCAGAGGCAGGCTCCAAAACGTCGTCGTATATTTTTACTGCCTCACTATCCCGGTGGAAAGCCCTGGAAGATTTTATGCAAGAAATTCACATTATTTTTGGTCATCGCTGAATCATGTGAATAGATATACCATATGCATGTGACTACAGATGACACTTACAACAATTAACTAAGGGTATTAGTTCTAAATTGTGCTCCATACAATTTAAAAATAATAATTATTTGCGGCAAAAAAAATTGCATCTCAAACGGGTGCAGAATAGTTAGTGTGGGAAGATTGAATAAAAGGTACAGTAGAACTCCAATTATCCAAATCAATTGGGACCTGACCCCATATGGATAATCAAAAATTCAGATAATTGGATTTTTTCCAAAGAGGGTCAGTTTTAATTAATTACTGTATGTATGTTGAAAATGATAGAAAAAACTATTGTTAAAGAAAAAGAGCTTTTAATTAATTAAATGGATAGGCGACACTTTAAATGTTATGAGTACTTACAAGTGCTGTACATTAGTACAGTATACACATACTGTACTATAAATAAAATTCATTGCTTGCTGAACATCTCGGTCAAAGTAAGCTGTTTGACTGTATTCATCTGTTTTCGAGCAGCCAGGTCGCGCGTCCTCTTGACAGTGAGAAGTTGCAAGTGGTCACACTTGGGCTGATGCTCCATCCACTTCAACGCAGTTTCAAGGCCGGCAAATGCTTGTTAGCTGATAACTTCGATATAAAGGTCATCTTCCTCGACACTTTCTTCTCTCGCACTTTCAAAGGGTTCATCATCATTTAGAATTTCATACCCAGGGTTTGTCGAATCAAACACCATTAACTCTCCTATATCTTCAGCACTAACTTCTGAGCATCCAGGAATTTTCAAAAGAATGTTTCTGAATTCCTCAAGTGACACATCATCTCCATCTTCTCCTGTCTCTTCCTTTTCTTTTTCTTGAGCTTCTTTTTCCTTTTTTTTTTTCTTTTCCTTCTCTTTTTCAGTTTGTATGCCTTTCAAATTGTTTCACACATGTCTTAATATGACTGCCTTAACCAAGCTCCAAGCTTCTTCCATCAAGTGAGTGCAATCTTTCAAATTTATTTTTTTGTGGTTAGCCAACACACCTTCTTTCTCTTCGCCCTGTACCAAAAGTTTCCCTAAAGCGACCTTCTGTAATGGCATTTCATGGTTTTGATAACAAACTGGCCCATTGGTTGCAACAAGCTTGTGACGTTTAGTGGTAAAAAGATTGTTTTAAACTGGCCATTCCCTCTTTCCAACAATTCTTCAGTGAGATGAGTTGGTTCATTATCAACAACCAAAAGTACTTAACTGTGTTCTTTTCTAAGATATTTTTGGTGCTTGGTGATGAAAATTTTGTCATACAATGCTGCAGTCATCCAAGCTTTGAGTTGATTTTTATATAAGAAAAAGGGCATTCCAAACAAGACCGGTTTCATTGGCATTGAACAAAAACTCATGATCGTAGGAGTCTGCTACAACTTTAAATTTTTCAATTAAATCTTCTGTAACTTTGGAGTCTGGTGATAACTTCTCGCCACTTAAATCTAATTCACGGACACTGTATCTGGACTTAAAATTTCTTAGCCAGCCATTACTTGCTTTAAAGTTTTTGACCTAAGATTTTAGTTTTTCACAAAGAATTGGACCCGAAATTGGGTTTCCAATAGAACATTGCTGCAAAAACTACTTGAAAACAACATCTTCTAAATCTTTGTTTGTTTATGCTTTAATTGGTTTCCTTGAAGAACTTCTATCTTCGTTTTCAAGTTTAAAAGTGTAGGTTTTCTCCTTTTAATGTCTGAAATAGTTGATTGTCCAACATAGTATATCTCAACCACCTGTTTACCCATACCTCCTTTATCTGATTGCTCTATGATTTTTATTTTATGCGCTAATGATAACACAACATGTTTTCTTTTTGAAGCCATGGTGAACAATGAAATGAACTCACAAACAAATAAACGCACCGACATGAAAGAGTTCCATCGCAGTAGCAGGTCAACGACACACTGACTGACTGACTAATCAAAGAGTCAGGCGGGCTACCTAGCAAAGGCAACAATGCTGTTGGCCAATCAGAGTGGCGACAATCGGGGTCACAACAATGGGGGCACCACAGTTTGTGCCCAATCCTAATTCTGCGCATTCCAATCTCGAACAGATCGAGGAAAGAAGGAATACATAAATGAATCAGTACGGCTTCTTATTTCTCTAATCTTATCCCTCCTGTCATTGCGACCTAAATAGGTTGGTGGAAGAAGTATTTCGTTGCACTCGTAACTTAAAGATTTTCGCATATTATCCAGCAAATTCAAACGAAAACGACGTCGTCTGTCCGCCAAACAATCCCAGCCCAACCCACGAATCAGCTCTGTGACACTTACATAAAGACTGTAACTAGCAGTCACGAATCGAGCGGCTCTTCTCTGTACTTTCTCTAATGTGTCAATCAATCCCTTGCGATACGGATCCCAAATTCCACAACAGTATTCCAAATGCGGACGCACTAGTGTTTTGTACGCTATTTCCTTTGTATGAGCATTACAACTTCTCAAAATACGTCCTATGAATCATAGTTTGGAATTAGCTTTGCCTACAACAGAAGTTATGTGCAAGTCCCATTTCATGTTGCTTTGTACTGTTACGCCTAGATACTTCAGGGAATCCACAGTGTCAACAACTGAATTGTTAACTTTGTACTCCTGAGCAAGCGGGATCTTTTTATTACTTATGTGCATTGCCTTGCACTTTTTACAGTTAAGTGTAAGCTGCCATTCAAGGCACCATTCTGAAATAACATCTAGATTGCACTGAATTTCTAAGCAGTCGTCGGAGCACCTCACTTCCCTATAAATAAGTGCATCATCAGCAAAAAATTGCATCCTGCAATTAACGTTGTCACCGAGATCGTTTATAAAAATTAAGAAAAGAAGTGGTCCTATTACACTTCCTTGAGGAACGCCCAAAGTAACATCTAGTTTAGAAGAGGCTTCCCCGTCTACAACGACATACTGTGACTGACCAGTTAGAAAATCGCTTATCCATTCGCAAATCTGATCAGATATACCGTACGCTCGGATCTTCGCTAAGAGTCGGTTGTGTGGTACAGAGTCAAAAGCTTTCTGAAAATCCAAGAAAATAGCATCAACTTGTGATCCTGCATCAATAACTTTCATTACATCATGCGAAAAAAGAGCCAGTTGCATTTCACATGATCAGTTCTTCCGAAATCCGTGTTGGTATGCTGTAAGTAGAAACTTCATAACGTTAGAGCATATGACATGCTCCAGAATTCTGCTGCAAACAGATGTTAGCGATATCGGTCGATAATTCCTAGGATCTCTCCGATCTCCTTTCTTGAAAACGGGAATCACCTGCGCAATTTTCCAGTCAGAAGGTACTTTTCTTTCCTCTAAAGATTTACGAAATATATATGACAGAAATGGTTCTATTTCTTCCGCATATTCCAAAAATACTCTTACTGGTATACCATCAGGACCCGGCGCTTTCCCCCACTTCAGGAGCTTTAATTGCTTTATGATACCTACACTATCAATTTATACTGGATCCATCTCAAATTCAACACGCCTTGGAAAAACGGGAATGTTTTCCATGTTTTCGTGAGTGAAGGAATTTTTAAATTTGGCGTTAAATACGGTAGCCTTGTTGCGGCTGTCATCAACTTCCCGACCGTCTTATAGTAGAACTGTCATATTGTTGTCACAACCACTTATTTTTTTTACATACAACCAAAATTTCTTTGGATTTTCAATGAGGCTCTTGGAAAGTGAGTTGCATCGAAAGTCATTAAAGGCCTCAAGCATCGCATTCTTGACCTGTCCTCTTGTCTCAGCTAGCTTTTCTAAATCACTCCTATACATCGTCCTTCTTGAGCATGCATGAATCTTCCTTTGCTTCTTAAGTAACCTTTTAACTTCAAGCGTATACCACGGGGGATCGTTCCCGTCCCTGATCGTCCTTTTCGGTATATGAAAGTCCATACCTTCCCTGACTATATTTATGAATTGAAGCCACATCTCTTCAACTGAGCCAATTCCTTCTATAAAGGTAATGTATTTATCCCTCAAAAACATTCTTAAACTCTCCTTTGGGGCCTTTTCGAACCTGTAAACGACCCTTTCTTTTTTCTTTTTGCGCTCGACTGTTAATTTTACTGTAGCAATTACAGCTTTATGATCACTTATTCCCGTGGTGGTAGAAATGTCCGTAAATAATTCAGGACTATTTGTAACAAGAATATCTAAAATGTTTTTGTTATCGTTGACGCACCGCGTTGGTTCAGTGACGAGCTGCTCAAGATTAAGATCTGAGAAAAGGTCAATAATAATCTCACAGGATATTTTATCCCTGCCACCAGTAACGTGGGCGTAATTACTCCAGTCAATATACGGCAAGGTGAAGTCGCCTCCTAGTATTATTCCATGATCCAGAAATTGACGAGCTATATTTCTTACTTTATTTCTTAAGGCCTCAGCAACACCTACATCTGCATCTGGTGGACGATAGAAAGACCCTATTACAAGTTTTGTCCTAGCTACTTTTAGTCTAATCCATAGGATTTCACAGACCGTATCAATATTTATTTCATTACACAACAGGTGTTTACGAACAGCTATAAATACACCACCTCCATTTGAATGTAACCTATCGTTACGGAAAACATTCATGCTATGGTTAAAAATTTCTGCTGAACTTATATCCGGTTTTAACCAGCTTTCAGTACCTAATACAATATCAGCTTCCCTGCTACTAATAACGCTTTCAAGCTCAGGCTGCTTATTGCAAACACTTCTACAGTTTATAACGAGTACTTTTAACGGTCGAGATTGATTTTTTTTACTCCTAACATATGGTGCCGAATTTAATTGAGCTGCCCGTGACTGTAATCCCAGTTTCGGGTCTTCCTCCCTCAGCCTAAATAATTTGGCATAGCAAAATTTTCTGTGATAGTTTCTATTCACATAAAAATAATCATGCTACTTAGTTAATCATAATAGCTCTCCGAATTCCCTTATTCTCTTATTCATAACAAATCCCACCAGTAACTCCACTGACAGCTTGTGCTAATTAGTCTTTCTTCACCATACCTGATATCCTGTGCATCCTGCCATTTAAACTCACTACTCCCAACTTCCAACCTAAGTCATTCCATTGTGCTTTTTAAGTACTCTGTAATCTAACCATCCTATTCACACTTATAACATTCTATGCACTAACTCGTAGAATATTTCTGGCAACTTCTCCCTGAGCAGTCCCCACCTAGAGATCAAATTAAAGGACTGTTTTACCCCCAGATTGATTTATCTAGGATTTATCCATATTTAATACACAATTCACGGGGAATGTTTTATTATTATTTTTTTTTTTTAACCTCCGATCGCACAACATAGAGACCAGATGAGTGGCAGGTGAGTGGTGTGCACAGTAGACAATTGCACATCTCCCCTACCACACTCTCTGTTGTTGCCACATTTGTGACTTCATTCTGTGCCGAGCTGCAGTCACCTTGTTCAACGAGTTGACAAAGTTGTAAGATAAAACTACAGGGTCATGATAAGTGATTTATCAACGAAATTTTCAGAGGTGTCAAGATCTTCTCTGTACTCTATACTAACAGACAATTTACGCTACAAAAAAAATCTGTGCTCGCTGGGTCCCTAAAATGTTGACCGACAACCACAAAACTCACCGAATGGCGTCAGCTTTGAAGTTCCTTGATCGTTATCATGCAGATGGAGAAGATTTTTTGAAATCAATTGTGACTCAAGATGAGATGTGGATTTGGTATGAAACACCTGAAACGAAACAACAATCTCAACAATGAATGCACACAAATTCACCAAACAAACCAAAAAAATTCAAAGAGACCTTCAGCAACAAAAAGGTTATAGCTACCATGTTTTGGGACGAAAAAGGTGTATTGCTTGTGGAGTTTATGCTGTAGGGGACCATGATTAATGCAGTTGTTTACTGTAAAACTTTAAAACATTTACGCAGGTCCATTCAGAACAAAAGAAGAGGAATGCTGAATTCTCTCTTTTTTTTTTTTACTTACGGCTTTATGCATCGTCAACAGCTAAGTTCATTAGAAGCGGGATGGGACTGAGGACAAGGAATTGAAAGGAATTCAGCCATGGCCTTTTTGTAGGAAGCATCCCGGCATTCCCCTGGAGTGATTTGGGGAAACCATGGAAAACCCAAATCTGGATGCCCGGACATGGATTCGAACCTGCGTCCTTCCGGCTCGCCCTCACAGTGCTGGTGTCACCAAGCGACTTTTTGAACAATTTCAATGGGAGATTTTTGACCACCCGCCATACAGTCCCGACCTAGCACCAAGTTACTTTCATCTTTTTGCTGAACTGAAGAAGTGGCTAGGAGAGCAGCAGTTCCGAACCAACAAGGAGCTTCCAGACAATGTGATGATTTAAAGTCATTGGAAGCAACATTTTTTTGAAAAGGGCATTGGACAGCTTGTCGACAGGTTTGACAAATGCCTTAATCCTCATTGTGAATATGTTGAAAAGTAACCATAAGTGTACATAACAGTTGGTAATAAAATATTTTTGCCATGTCATTTGTCTTTTATTTATGGCCTATCGGAGGTTGGAAAAAAACTGCCCTCATAGAATGATTATATCACCCCAGAATACATTTGCATTCTTAATGCAGTAACTTTTTGTTGCCATCTGCATCCCAGTGCTGTTGACCATTTCTGATTCATGCTTCTTTCGGGTAGTTTCCAAACCCAAAGAGTGTTCTATGGAACACTCCCCACATCACTACTCCCATTCAGAAGGCCATTGGCAATAAGTGTATGTCACGTTATTCTTGGAATCATTCAGTTGCCAGAGCCTTGTCTTTGCAAACAGAATATACCACATGAGGAAATTAATACAGTCTGCCCCAAATCCTGTATGGAGGAATTTTCCATTAATTGCCATTCCTATCAGAAAATAGAGTTTTGTAAAGAAATAAAATAATTTGTTGCAAATATATAGGATCATTTCAGAAATATGTGGTCATTTTGGTTGTAGTCTGAAAATGCTGTGAATGAACTAAATAGCTTTGTAAATGATTAAAGTATTAAAATATCTGGAATTTTAATTAAAGAACAGTAATTGAGAATACTATGACATCCATTGTATTTAAAGTGTAATTTTGACGGTTTGCTGTTTAATTTTGCTAATGGATTCAATTGTTTATGTCATTATCAATGCTCAAAAAATGTCTTTCGGCACTGTTGAGTGCTCCCAAAACTTCTGATGCTGCGAATATAAAGATATGATAATCATGACTAGAGTGATGTGTTCACTGCCAGAATAATACTAAGAGAATCTGCATCAGTTTGAACCTCCATATTCTATGGAGAAATCTTTTCCTAATGCATTTTCTTGATGAAATAAAAGTAAAACTAAATGTTATTGACATCTTTGTTGCTATAAACTTTTACATTATTTTTGCTAAGCTTCTGCTACTTCCTCTTCATTGTTCTTATCCATATCTTTTTCCATTTTTCCTCTTCATGTGCCTGATGCATAATTTATAATTCTTTGCAAATAAGTGCTCCAACTTTTTGTTGCCGATGCCATTGATTTGTATTCTTACTGGATATATGACTTGTCATCATGCTTGTTTTCACTTATTTTTCCACTTAAGAAATGTCTTCAATTGAAATTTATCTTTTTCCATGCCTGCAACCTTGTCAAACTTCACATATTCTCACTGTTCCTACAGAAGTGCCCCTCTCTCACATTATAATGCAAATAATACAACAACAAAATTCACTATTTTCCCTTGCAATTCCCCTCTTCCATCCCTCACTGAGCGTGATGGGTGAGTTGTAGTGACTTGGCCTCACATTCAGGAAACTGCAGTTTAAAATCCACATACAGCCATCCAGATTTCAGTTTTTCACTGGTTCCCAAAATCAGTCCAGCAAATTCCCTCAAAAGGCATTGGCAAAATCCTTCATGTTCTTTGCCACCAGTACCTTCTCACCTTTAATGACCTCAACATTGATGAAGCTTAAAGCCATATGGAAAAAATATCTAATTCCTTATCTCTTTTATTTAATATAGTCAATAGCCTTCAGTAACTTTGATTTTCAGCAGTTTGTTCAGAAGGTTAGCAAATACTCCTCTCAAGGCTTATCACTGTACAAAATTTTTCTGGTATCACATTGTTACTCATGACAGAATATGCAACTGATCCTATTGCAACACAGAAAAATGCTGTCTAAATACTCACAAGAACATCTTTTCAAGCTTCCTGATGTCTGAAAGGGCTATCCAATCCTTTATCTTGCACCTTCTCAATGTGTATCCCGTCTGTTCAATTAGAAATGAAAAAAAAGATAACTGTCATCTACAGAAATACAAGATGTTGTTTATTTGTAGTCTACATTACCTTTCATCCAAATCAGCTTCTTGTGACAGTAATGGAAGTTGTTGTAAAATGTTGTGAAACACTCATGAAACTCATTTATTGGTATTGTGGATGTCAGAAATAATGAGGGTAAGAAATGTGTGTGTGTGTGTGGAGGGGGGGGGGGATTTTTGAACACCATGAAACTTCTTTTTGACAACAAATTTTGTGCAGCATATTGTTTAACAGTATATTGCTGTGCAAAACTTTCATTGGTAGCTTTGCACAGCATATAGGAAAGATACACTGCTTTGATTTTGATGTTACAAATATTAGTCCATGCAAAAGAATATTGAGACACTGTGATTAAGGAGAGTCGTCTCAGGGAGACATTGTAAACAGAGACTTGGCACAACTTGGAACCGAGTGATTATTCAGTTAAGAGGCTGGAGGCAGTTCCATCAAGATTGTTCTAGAATGTGCTCTGACTTTTAGTCTACCTCCTCCACTGCATGTATCTCTACCTCACCTTCTGCCCCACAGAGCAACTCACTCCATGATGCTTCTGATCCCACCACCTCCTCACAGAGAGGTGCTTGTCTCATGTGACCATAATAACATCACTGACAACAGTTGATCAGTGTGGGCTATATAAGGGTAATTAATTCAGGAACCAGATACTTCACCAGAAAATGAATTCAGAGAATGACTTTGAAACATTGCATCTAATTAAAGTGATCTCCTTGTGGCCGGCCCCAGAACATTTTGTACAGTTGATATACCAGGAAAACCTGTATTAACTCATTCTTACAATTTGTTGCTTTGCTTCTGTAAGCAGTTTGAATATTTTTAAGTTATAAGATTAATTATAGTAGAATTTTATATTGCATGCTTGGCCATTGTGAGTGTTTGATTCTGTAAAGAGGGTTTTTGTGGTTGTGCGCAACATTGTGATCACTACTAAGATGAGGAAGAATGAGTATATATTGTGGGTATCCATTGACATCATTGTTTATTTTGTTTTTAAAATGATATAAAGTTGTTAGGAAACATCCATTAACTACATGGCACAGTCAAAACGGGAAAAGGGGGGGGGGTTGACGGGAGTGGTTGGGTAGAAAGGTACGCTGGGCCACGTAGTTGGGAAAGAGGCAGGGGGTGTCTGAGCTAAGCTACATATCTTTTCTTTCATTTTAGTTGGGACAGTTAAAATAGGGTACAGAATGCACAATACCACGTGGATATTTATTTACAGTGTTTAATTATCTCCATTTTCACATGCGTGTGACTTGAAGTCATGATGTTCAGGTTGCACGGTGGTGGCACATTTGAACTAACTGACATACGACAGCACATTACATGTTGAAAAATATTAGGTACAATTAAAGGTGTCACACAGAATTTTCCACACCAGTGACATTTTGTATTGTTTTGATATTTTGATTCAGATTGGGTGCATATCACTCTGCTCGTTGATAAAATAATTCAATTTTCATTCTGTCAAGCGAATTTCAGTGCATCTTGAATTGTAGTGCTCACTGAAGTGTTATTTCAAGTTCAAAGTGTGATTTGAAATGGCGTTGTACTGTAAACTTTATGTGGTTTATCGTAAAGGTTTTTCCAGGAAGTTTCCAAAATCCAAAATCGTGACATGAGCTATGGAAATTTTCATTCTCTGGCAATGGAAAAGGAAAGTGACAGAAATGCAGCAAACAAAATAAAAGAAATGCAGCTCTTCTTAGTAGTTTTTTTGTGTGGCAGATGTAATTTGTTCTATTTTTTAATGAATAAACAATTTTAAATGAGATGAGGAGAATGTATTTAGTAACACCTCAAGAAGAAAAGGATCCTTTACTGTACCTGAGAAAGAGGTTTTCCCAATAATTGATCATTTGCAGGATTGGCTTCATTAAAAATGTTTATAATTGTAGAAGAGTAAATAGAGCAATTATTGATCATGTTTATTATCTATGCTATAATTTTAATGATAGTCTGGAAAAGGAACACCCCAAACTCTGGAATTGACAGGAAAAAAACTACATACACACTGAGGTGCGGGGAGGAGTGATCAAGGCAAAATCCACATCAGGCTACATAGAGGAGGGGGAGGTTTCAATATAGGCTGAAATGGAGCTAATAGTTTATGTATGGATGTTCCCTTATGTGTAAAAAGTATATAGTCATGTGGGGAACATTTTTGTATCATAAAGTGAAATAACTGAATTTCTTTGTATTTAAAAGAAAATACTAATTTACAACTAGCATGTACTAATTGCAGATTAAAGCACAAGGCTCGTTCCCTACTGGTACAGGCAAGAAATAATGCAGCAGATGCAAATAATCGGCAGATACAACAGTTGCAGACTGAGCTGACTGAACTGAGGGCACAGTTGACTGCAGTTCAAGCTACAGCACAGCAAAACACCAGGTATGAAAGTATATAGGCTTTCTCGGTGAGTTAGTTGCGTAAAATCTTATTGAGCTTTCCACCGGAATAGCGCATCAGTAGAAATATAAAGTGACGTTTCGGAGCCTGCTTCTGGCTCCATCTTCTGGCGAAGTGGTATCTACAGAGTATGCACTAAAGTCAGAATTTTTCAGTCTTATGAATCAAAATTTTTAAGTGCTTCATTAGAACACCAGTTAGGATGGGAGCATGTTGTTTAGACTAGTGATAGGGGAGGTTAATGGAAGGGATATTATAAAGAGATATACTGAAACCATTCTGCTTCAATGTATGTTTTTCATTTTCTGTTGTTCTAAACAAATAATTAAATAACCTGTTCTTTTGTATTTTTCCTTCCAACAATATGTTTGTGTGTATAAAAAAATCATGTAGCTATTTAATATCTTGCCTTGGTTACATAAGCAATTGTTTTATGTTTGTGTAGGTTCCATAACTAAACAAAAATTGTTTATTAAAATTTTAGTGCATGTGAATGTTAAATAGCTGAGTTTAATGCACCAGTGTCATGTTTCCAGTGAAAACATTGAAAAATTCATTTTGTCAGCATTTTAAAATATCTGTCTTATATAACACAGCTATAAGATGATAATATTTTCTGTTTGTTTATTATTAAAAAATATCAGTTTATTTTGCTTATGGTATCTGCTGTAAAATAATGGTTCAGTTGTTATTTTGTATACTTTTATCTGTGTTATCTTTGGCTTCTTTATTTTGGAGGATTTTTCCAAAGACCCATCAACAATTTTTATAAGACCTGAAATTTTTTTTTAATAATCTTTCTAGTTTATTTTCTATGTTATGCAGTTTTTATTCATCTCTTGCTTCTGGGAAAAAAAGTAAATTGTATTGAAGTAATGAGTCTTGTAGGTGAGCAATTAACATTAGTGGCTGGCTTTAGGAGAACACAGATTCGATCTATAGTCCAACCATCCTGATTTTTGTTTTCTTGAAGGTTCTCTTCAAATGCCATTACTAAATTTATTCTGTTGCTTATCTGCAGTCCTATTCAAGCTCTAATTATCTTGTTGCTAAATTAAAAATAATTGTATGCATATCTCCTAAAGTTGTTGTTTACATCCTGTCTAGATAATTAGGCGAAGTAGGTGTAATCAGTTCAGATAATTACCTCCATTTATTGAATTCACAGTAAAAAAAAATCTAATCATAATACATTAAATCTGAGCTGTTATTCAGGCTTCATTTTTTGTAATCCACTGGTTGAATTGCTCCTTCTTGCTTGACCTTTTTCTAAAGTGCTAAGTTAAAAATAATTGTACACATATCTGCTACACTTAAGTTGTTGTTTACATCTTGCTTAGTTAACTAGGTAAAGTAGGGGTATACAGTGCAGATAATTTCCTCCATATATTGGTTTCACATCATAATACATTAAAACTGAGCTGTTATGTAGGCTTCCCTCCTTGTTTGACTTCTTGAGACTGTTTAGACTTATCTATATTGGAAGAATGTGAAAATGATAGTGGCCGATTGGTAATGCAATGGTTCCCATTTCACAGATCTGTAAGAACTATATGTATGTAGGGTAAATAAATATAATATACCCACTCTCACCAAAAAGTATATATATGTTTTAAAATGTTAACCTCATTTGTGATAGTTTGCAAAATCTGAAACACAATATGCTGAAATAGCTGTACTACAGCAACAACATTATCAGCCTTTAGAAATAAATGATAGTAAAATGGAGAAGAGTGGTGGAAGACAAGTTATCACTATTGAGGTCATTTTGGCTAGGATACAGATTTTCATCATAGCAAATTATTGCTGAAACTTTTGAATGTGCTGTGTGCAGTGAGCGTCGTGTGCGGGTGGTAACACAATGGCCACACATTCAGGAGAATGGGAGTTCAAATTCCTATCCAGCCTTCCAGATTTCAGTTTTGCATAACTCCAAATAATCAAAAAGGCCGTGGCTGAATTGCTTCCCATTACTTGCCATCAGTCCTTCCCCACCTCTAATAACCTCAACCTCAACAAGGCGTAAAGCCAAAAAAGTATTGTGTGTATACCAGGTAAGATATTAAGAAATGCATAAAAAATATGCACAAACGTGATAATTTTTACTAACATTAACAGAATGAAAGATTATATTGACAATAATTTTTACAATTGTTTGTGAATATCAAAATCTCTATAACAATAATGACTAAGAATCAGTTGAATCTAGATACAGAGAGAAAAATGTCAAGGTGATCATTAATCATCCCTTTTCTTCTATATAAGTTCCATCTCACCATCCAGAGTGACTCATTGGTTAAGGTGCCAATAGCTACTTCAATTGACTTTCACCTATTACAATTTTTTTAATGTGAAGTGTTTTGTAAAACAGTTTATTGATAATGTCAGGACGGAATCTGAATTGAAAGAATATGAAAAATTTACTGTTGTAATAGGCATCTAAGTACTTGTACCATGAAGTTGTGATTGAGTGTCTTCAAGTGAAATTATCTTCAAGAAGATAGGAATTAATAAAAAAAGCAAACAAACAAATATCCAGTGTAATGATTAAAATGGCAAACCAGAAAGAATACTGTGGAAGAGTAAGATCTGTATGTAAACAGCCAGTTCATTTCCATAAATTCATACACACTGTAAGAAGGGCAAACCAAATTCTTGTATATACCTATGATATAACTCATTGGTATCTGCAAGGGATAGTGCTTATGAATAGTAAAACATAAAAACTTTATACATTGCATCATTTTTTTCAGCATAGAGTGGAGACATGCAAGAGTAATGAACTGTGTAAGAAAGATGGAAGAGAAGTAAGATAACTCATATCCAGTTTTCAAAAAGACATTATCGTATCAGCAGATATGGTGCCACACTAAGAGGATATTTTTCTGAGTGAAACAGAAAGCAAAGCTGGACCAGATAGTAAAGCTGGACCAGAATAATACCAGTGAAGTTGTTTAATATTTACTTTAAAAAAGGCAAAAAAAATAGTTTAATGAACTTCTAAAGCAGTATGATTCAAAGAGCGAAACACTCATACAAGGGTTATTTTTTAAATAAGGTTAATTTTTATAAGAAGAAAAATACTGTAAATGTCATGAAAATATATTTATTTTCATATTCTACATACTTTCACCTGCTTTTCTACTTAACATCAAGTTTTGTTCAAACATTTGTCATTGTGTTCAACAAGTTTTTGAATCCCAACATCAAAGAAATCTGCTGCCTGTGAAGAAGACCAATCCATCACTGCAGTTACCACTTCTTCACTGTCATTAAATTGTTGACCACCAAGGCAATCCTTTAAATACTAAAACAAGTGAAAATCACTAAGTGCAAGGTCTGTACTATAAGATGGGTTATCCAATTGTTCTCATCCAAAAGACCTGATTAGACCTTGTGTTTATGTAGAAACATGTGGCCAAGCATTATCACACCAGGAAACAGTAGGCCGCGTTGCTTGTTTTGTGTGGCATGCCGGAGTTTTCTCATGGGTACACACAATGCATCAGAATTGCCTGTTGTGCTTCTCACCACCAAATCCACTAGCGAAATTCTTTTCCAGTTGCCATGATCATTTTGTGCTGAAATTGACTGCTTGGCTTTCACTTTGGTTGGTGATGATGTGTGTCACCAGCCCATTGATTCCCACTTTGACTCAGGAGTCATGTGAGACACTCAAGTCTCATATCCTGTAATGATGTTTAGAAATCTCCTTCCTGATGATATCGAGTAAAAAATGGTTAAGTATAGTCTAATATTTTCTTTTAATATCATCAGAACGCAGTCTTGAAACCTACCGACAACAAAGTTTGTGATAATTCAAAACAATTGATAAATGTGAAATCGTCAATCATTGGTCTCAAATTTTGCTGTCCACATCACAAATCAAATTTCCAGAAATTGGAGATGGTTGGCCTGGGCATCACTCATCATGCACATTAACCCACCCATTCTTGTACATTCTCACTCACTTTTGAACTTTCTATCACTCATTCCATTGTCGCCATACACTTAACATATCTGATAGTGAATTTCCATTGCTTCTACATTTCTTGCACTCAAGAACTGAATTACAGATCATATACCACAGTTGATGGGCAAATCAATTTTCTTAAACATTATGAACTTCTACAGCTAAGTGCACAGACAGATTATTCTAAACACATGCAAAGCATGATGGTAGCAGATGTGCATGAGAACTGTGGCGATCACGCATCATTTCTCAATCTCATTAAAAAATTTACCTTATTTAAATGACCCTTGTTTTACTGGAGGGCATTGAAAGCAAGATCTCCATAGACAGTTTTCCAAGAGGCTTACATAAATATGGTTGCGGCTCAGAGGAGGAAAACTGAAACTACAGGCAGAGGCCTGGGACCAAGCATGTACTTAAGATTACTGATGATGATTTCTGCTGAGAACAGTTTGAAACTGTTGATCTCATTAGTACAAAATCGGTAACATCTGTACTTATTTGCACTTGAAAATGTTTTTGATGTCCTGTGTGAGTAATATAATATGCACCAAGACCTGTGGTGCAACTAGAAATCATGCTGCCCTCTTTCATCAGTACATTCAAGCAGATTGGATGGAGGTGGTTAATAGACCAGATATTATTCATAACTACACCAATAAAACCTGTGACATAGTAGGTATATCATCTGACTACAATTTAATGACTAGAGAAGAAAACTCTCTTAAGACATAATGATAATCATCATGATCATCATTATCATTACTCAACCAATGTTATATTTCATTAGTTTACCTAATTTTCTGCAACCTTCTATCATACTTAAAATTAGGTTCTTCACCTTTTTTTCCATGTCCTCTCAACTGCCCAGGTTGCAATTCCATGAAGTACTGTGCTTGTGCTTAAGTCACATATTTTTCATACCGTTTAACAAGTTTTTTAATTCTGATGTCAAAGAATCAGCTGCCTGTGAAGAAGCCCAATCCATGACTGCAGTTGTCAATTCCTCATCATAATTGAACCATTGACCACCAAGGATTTCCTGTAAGTACCAAATCACTGGGTGCAAAATCTGGACTGTAAGTTGGATTATCCTAATGTTCTCACACAAAACACTTCATTGTATCTTGTGTTTGCAGAGAAATGTCACCTTGCATTGTCAAGGAGCAAAATTACAGTGAAAGACATTAGGCCACACCACTGGTTTTGTATGACATGCCAGAGTTTTCTCAAGGTCACATAGTATGCATTAGAGTTGGTTGTTGTGCCTCTCACCATAAAATCCACCAACAAAATCCCTCTCCTGTTCCAAAAGTCATTTGTCATGATCTTTCATGATGAAACTATGTGTTTTACTTTCACTTCAGTTGGAGACTATGCATGACATCATTCAGTTGACTGTTGCTTGGATTCAAGAGTCATATGAGACACTCAAGTCTCATTTCCTGTAATGTTGTGGTCTAAAAATTCATCTTCTTCCTGATAAAGGATGCTCTGATATTTTTGTTTTAGTTTCTCTGTAACAATGGTATGTAAAGCTAATCTTGAAACCTGTGGAAGATTATGAAATCATTAATTGCTGGTTCTCTTGAATTTTGTTCTTCAACTTTTCTTCTGTGTCCTCTCCAACACTCAAGCTGTAATTCCATGAAGTACTGTGCTCATATATGAGTTAAGAAAGTTTGCTAGTAAAAAGCGAGTCCTCTATTTGGTGGCAGATATACAATTTTTTTGAGCTGGGAAAAAAAACTCGAGATTGCTGCCCCTTCCTTTAAGAATTTGAGATTAATTACATCAAGTAAGCAATAATTTTTGCCATGCCCTGGATGCTAGGCACCTAAGTAAACAAAAAAACAAAAAAGACACCCACACATACTACATGAATTTGCCACCCCTTGGAGTTGCTGCTCAGGTCAGGAGCCCTGGTTTGCTCTTCTCTCTTTCTGGGGTTCTTCACTATTGATCACCTCTTTTAAAGTCACTCTTGGTTTGGCAAATGGTGGTATATGACATTTTGAGTAAAATAATTTTCTTACTGTTACTGCATTTGAGTACATTGCACATTTCATTGCATATTTTGAGTAAAACTATATAGAAGGTATTGTTACATAACCTGACTTATGTCAGTATACATTCAAAAACAGTTTAAAGGGTCCTTAACACACTTAAAACATATAGCAGATCATTTTAGAAGCATTTTCCAGTAGTTTGAGACTCAGAAAACATGTTAGTAAGGACAGTTTGAGCTGTTTTAAAAGTTTTCAAAAATACCATAAAGAAAGTTAAACATTTTTAGAAGCCTTTTGGCTATATTCATTTTCAGAGGTGTAAAATGAGATGACAATTCAAATTAGATCTAACACTTGCATTTTAGAAAATTGTATTAAGGAGATATCGGGAAATTGGTGATCTTGCAAGCTCATGGAAATTATTGCACAAGTAACTTTTTTCTCCTAATTTTCAAGGTACAGCTAAGATTCAGAGCTAAAAATGTTCGGCATATGATAATACACAACATATGAAAAGATGGAGTCAATAACTATAAGGAAAGTATGTTTTTTAGACAAAATAAGATATTTCGCTGACTTTGCAATTCAACGTTTCTGCAGACATACAGATATGAGGGCATAGAAATGACATTTAGATTAAAGAGAAGCTTTCACTAATCACATGGAGTGATTTTTGTAAAGATTCCGACAATATATAAGCCGTAAAAGGGAAATTAAGGCTTGACACAATTGCTGCTACAAAGCATCATTTTTGAAACAAAGGATTAGCATTAAGGGAAATAGATAATGAGGAAATAATATTACCATCAGATAGAGAATCGAATTTACTAAAGTTTGAAATATATTCCAGATCAGTAGCATTTATATATTTGGAGATAATGAACATATAAGTTTTTTAGCTGACTTTGCAATTATAGTCAAAGTCAATTTTAACTATCAAATACATTTGGGATTTAGACGTGTTATATGTCAGAAGTTGAGGAAATTTTTATAGAATATTTTGATAACAGAATCATTTCACAGACTAACGAATTGTAGGAATGATGACAGAGTAAAGCTTTTCACAACTTTAACTCGAAATCCACAAATCCTAGAAGAAAACTTTTCATAACTAAAACTGACATTTAAAATATGCTTCATAACATATCAAAATTTCAGAATGATCGCAATAAAAATAAGGTTTCCCTTTGTCAAATCAAGTGTCTGCTGAGTCAGCTGGTCCAATATGAATATAAGGAGCCACCGCTAGCCTAGGTGAGCAACAGTAATTTGGCAGAAATAGAACCGAGAGGACGGCGTGTTGGTCGGTCGTGGAGATGTAGAAAATTTTAGTAGTGACCTTGTAATGGTGCAGGCTCAATCTTCCTTCGAGATGAACTTTTATCTTTCACCTGGGGGTTAGGAGGAAGTTGCTTACTGTGAGAGGATGGTTTAACCTGTAATCATTTATTTTGGATAGAAGTCTGATGCTTTTCTATTAGGCCTAGGCTGGTACCGTGTTTATGTAAGAACTTTTGCAAAATATATAATTTGGAATTAATCAGGAAGTCTGAGGTTGTATTTTAAGAACATACCTTTATCTCTTGGGGTAATTACGAGGGATTGGCGACCGTAAATAGAATCACTTAAGGGTACCAGACATGATCATAGTTAAGACAAGCTGCTGTAAGCTACAACCCTGAGCAAGCAGGTGTTTTACAGTATGTATGATAGGTATCCAAAAAAATTTACTTTTAATAAACTACACTGTTACATATTTTCATCTCACTCAATGTATTCTTCATTTAAGTCAACTCAGTTCTTCTAATGCTTTTTCCACTGCTCGAGAACTCTTTGTTATAAATACTGTTTAGAGATTTCAACAAATCTTCTTCCACCACATACACATCACTGAATTAATTCCCATTTAGAGCTTTCTTTATTGTGGGATTGAAAAGAAGTTCATGTGTGACAAAGTTCAGTGAACAGTGCAATGTTGAGTTGGGGCTGGAGGAGGGGTGGCACCGGGCACAAGAACTATGTTATTCTTTGTGAAGAATTGTCTGACAAACAAGGCCTTGTGGGTAGGAAATTATTATGTTTACAAATCTGTTAAAATGCACTGGCACATACTTTATGACAGATTTGTTACTCAGAAACATGCTCAGCTATCTTTTGATTTTCTTCATTAATTGTCTGTTGAACTATGACCATGTTTTGTACACTTCTGTTTGTTAATATACAGCCAGGTAATGGGAGGACTTTAGTTAACTTGTCACCATTTTCAGAACAAGGAAACCATTTACATACTTGTGATTTTTTCAAAGTGTCATCCTTTGTGATTCATCGAAGCATAAGAATGATTTCAGCTAAAATGTTTTACTCTTTGTTCCTTGCAATCACCCATTATAAAAATTGTTGGATGTCATGAGTAGAATCTCACACATACCACCACAAGAATGGATGGCTCCACAAAGAATGAGGCAATCCACAGACTGGTGTGAGTAATGTCTTTAAACTTCAGCGTGTAATAAATGATGAGTCAGTTACTTGTTTTAGAAAGTGCCTGAATACCACAAACTGGTGTATGTATTATTTTTTAATGGAAGTGTTTAATGCACCATGTATACTTTGACTGTACATCTAGTGGTGTACTTATTATTTTGTTATACAACTGTTTATCTGTAAATTGACCACTTTCCACATCCCACAGAGCCGGTCTCTTATATTGGGATCAATGGAAAATGAATGTATTGTATTGCACTATGGAAAATAATTTTCTTTAAATGTTTCCCTTTTTCCAAACCTGTTGGAGAGTTGGAAGCTATCAGTCCTTTTAAATCAGCACGTGTCATGAATCATTATATCAGAATAAAATGGCATCCATAGTTACTGTTAGTCAGCAGTTAAGACTTTTGTAACAAACAATTTTCAAATTAGGACAATATTTAACATCCTTGTTTCCCTAAAACATCTTCAAAATGTGCAAAAGATAATTATTTCTACAATAGATTCCCTAACATTGTAACTTTTGATAATGGCAGACTTAAATTATTCAACAAATATCACTCAGTTTGATGTTAAATATATATTGATAGCATATCTTGCAGTAAAAGCAACAGCACAAATAAAATAAAATAAAATAAAAATATGGTGAAGAACACTAACAACGAAACTTTCTCATTATTATCATTGAGTCTGAATAGACAAAGAATGCCAGTTGTTGCACTTTTACAGCCGTATGTAGTTCCTGACTATCTAGTTTCTCATCCATACAATTTCGTATTGTATGCCCCTCTTCAATGTGTGTGATGTGAGCACATTTATTCTGATGGACAAGAATCACCGAACTCAACTGAGTGGATCATTGACACTGTATTCCATATATGCTGGGAGGTATGATAGTGAATGGAAGAACTCTAGGTTACCAAGCATTACAAACCAAATAAACACTTCTATTCCAGTTTGGAAATTATTTAAGTAGCTATTGTTGTTGTTTCTGATGCAGGTCATGATTCTAATTTTTCTCTTGATTATTTGCTGCTGTTTAATTTTCCTGCATTGTCACTGTAGTAACAGATGATCATTTACTAATTAATTCTCTTAATGATATAGTGAAATAATGTGGCTTTGTATGTAGCATTGTGTTTTTTGTCTCTTTTGTGTTTGAAAAACATGATTTATTTGAACAGGAGTCAGAGAGAAACTACAGTCTTTTAAAGATATCTGGTTTCACAAAACTCTGTCATCTTCTGATGTGAGACTGGTTCCTTCTTTGTCCTTATTTGACTTTGGGAATTATTAAAAAGAAAACTGCAATTTGTATTATGCCTTACTAATTACAGCAACAGTATTTTTATTTGCTTTATTAATGTATATATATTAATAATATTATGTTTCTATAAGTCATAGTGATGAAAAACAAAGTTTACATGAAGAAGAAGGCACATTGAAGAAGGAGCTCCTAAATGCTGTTGAGAGACTTATAAATCAAATGGAGGCAGCTAAAAGAGATCCTGCACTCAGCAAATGCATAACTTTACTAAAAGCACAAGATTCTAAACAAGAAGTACTTACAAAAACAGTTTATGAGTTAGAGGTACTAACAGCTTAAATAATCAATTCTAATCAGTATCTTAGTCTCACTAATTGATTGATTTGCTGCTAACAGAGAGTTGGGAATATCATTGCATTTATTCTTATCAAATTATTTCATATGAACATGATTGGCCATTTATTTAGAGGTAGAAAAAATATTGCCAGAAGGCTAGTTTGCTGTTTCTTGTAGTAGACCTCCTCCCTTTAATTTTCACTTGTTATTGCACTAATTAGTCGCACAAACAAATGTCAGATTCCTCTTTGTGCAGCCTTTGTAGATTTCAAAAAGGCATTTGATTCAGTAAGTCACAAGGCTGTCCTGCAAGTCTTAACTGAACATGGCATGGATACAGCTTATATTAGAGTGCTCCATATTATTTATGTCACCTCCTCAGCCTTTCTCAATGTTAGAGAACCAACCACTGTGTTCTGCATCGAAAGAGGTGTTAAGCAAGATGATTCCATTTGCAGTTGGCCTAAGAATGAATCTATCAAAAACAAAAATTATGTCTAATAAATGGGCCACAGAGGGTAGTGTGCAACTAGATAATGACTCTTTAGAAAATGCCAGTGAGTACATTTACTTTGGCCAGCTTTTAAATATATTGTAGTAGAGTTATGGAGCATATTATATGCTCGAACATCATGAATTTTCTAGATGAAAATAATTTGCTTACAACAAATCAACATGGATTTCGCAAGAAAAGATCATGTGAAACACAGCTGGCCCTATTTACACATTCTGACATAATAAAAGTTATTGATGCAGGTTCACAAGTAGATGCAATTTTTTTAGATTTCCAGAAAGCCTTTGACTCTTTGCCACACAACTGCCTTTTAGTGAAGCTTCGAGCGTACGGTATATCGGATCAGCTTTGTGAATGGGTAAAGGATTTTCTAACTGGTCGGTTGCAGTATGTCGTCGTTGAAGGAGAAAGTTCTTCTAATGTAGATGTTACATCGGGTGTACCAAAAGGAAGTGTAATAGGACCACTTCTTTTCTTAATTTTTATAAACGATCTCGGTGACAAAGTGAAAAGCCTTTTTAGATTGTTTGTTGATGATGCGGTTATTTATAGGGAAGTAAGAAATTTGGCCGATTGCTTAGAAATTCAGCATGATCAGGATGTTAGTTTGGCTTGGTGCGCTGAGTGGCAACTCACTCCAAATTGTAAAAAGTGCAAGACAATGAGCATAACTAACAAAAGAATCCAATTGTTCAGAAATACGAGTTAAACAATACAGTTATTGATATGGTCAATTCTATGAAATATTTGGGAGTAACAGTACAAAGGAACATGAAATGGGACATACACATTAATTCGTTAGTAGGTAGAGCAAATTCTAGGCTGCGATTCATAGGTCGAATTTTGAAAAATTGTAATGAACAAACAAAGGAGATAGCGAACAAATCTCTTGTGCATCCACATTTGGATTATTGTTGTGCCATTTGGGACCCGTGTTGTAAGGGGTTGATCGAAAATATTAAGAAAGTACAGAGAAGAGCTGCTCAATTCGTGACTGCTTGCTACAGTCCTTATGAATGCGTCACAGAACTGATTAGTAGACTAGGCTGGGAGTCTCTAGTAGATAGTCGACACACGTTTCTTTTAAACTTATTGGTAAGCATGCGAACTCCCACTTTCACTTTCGAGTGTAGTGAAACACTTCTTTCACCAACTATATTTGAGTCGGAAGGACAGGAAAGATAAAATTAGGGAAATAAGGTGCTGGACTGATTCTTATATAAATTCTTTTTTCCCTCGTACCGTTAGGGACTGGAATGCACAACAAATAGATTAGCTTTGGTGCTGAGCACCCTCTGCCACCCACAATTTTGTGAATTGCAGAGTATACATGTAGATGTAGATGAAAGGTGATGTAAGACCCAAAATTTTCTGTCGCATCAAGCTGGGATGACAAGCATGTGGGAGGCATTCTATTATCCTGAAATCTAAAATGCTCACAATCTAAAGCAAATAGTCTATGACCAGTGCATTCGTCCTGTGTTGACATACAACTGTGAGACCTGACTTTACAAAAAGTAAACTAGGGACTTGTTAGGTTCTTCGTGGTTTAATTAATATGGTAATTAAGTAGTCCACAATGTATTTCAGCTTAAACTTCTGTTTATTTCCAGACAACACTTCAAGGATATTGTTTACATGCAGAGATACAATCCAGAGATACTACTAATGCAGTCCTTGGCAGTTGCAAAGTGAATCTGTATAAACTAACTAACTGTCCTTCTGCTGATATCTTTATATAGGCACTATCGAAATTTCCCGAACACTTCAAAAACTTTCGCGAGATATTTCTCGAATATTAACAATTACTCAAACAATTAAACATATTAAAAACAACCAGAAATAGTACTTAATCATTTAACATCATTACAAAATGGTCAGAAATGGAAATTAAAGATACTTAAACACAACATTATTTACAGAAATCATTTTAAACTGTAGAAAATTGTCCTGTAGACACCGTAACTTGCATTAATACTTGGAATTATAAACATTTAAGCAATTCTCTTGCACAATTCGGTTCTTAAATATATTAAATTGCCTTTAAATAATTTCTTTCATAAAATAAAGTCTGATTTACAATTAATTGTGAAACAAACATACCAGATCATATTCAAGAAAACTTTAGATCAATACAAATACTTCATTAAATACAATTCTATTTAAAGTTCAGGTATGAGGGCTGTTAAAGACTGCCCAAAGAGCTATGGAGAGGTCAATGCTAGGCTTAACTAGAAAAGACAAGAAAAGAGCAACAGACATTAGGCCAGTTAAAAATGTCACAGACATCTTAGAGAAGACAGCATCCCCGAAGTGGCAATGGGCCGGCCATATTGCATGGAGAAATGACCAGAGGTGGACAAAAATAGTGTTAGAATGGAACCCAAGAGATCACCCCAGACCAAGAGGAAGACCACCAGACCGATGGGACAAGGACATACGCAGGTTTTTCGGAGTTAACTGGCAGAGGATCACCAGAGATCGTGTGACTTGGAGAAGACTGCTCAAGTTATATCTGAAAAAATCATGACTTTAAGAGGCCAAATCAGAAAATGATTGAACTGACTGATAATGATTACACTAACTTGGCTTGGTAGCCATGCTCTTTGTAATTGGTCACATGTGTTCATGAGAGAACCTTCCCTTTTTTTATTTACATTATGGAAGCTTTGTGTTCTGTGATTGTGATCAAAACAAGATTAGGAATAATGCATTTACACTGTATGGTGTTGATTGTAGTAAGATGATTTTTACTGATTTGATTTTCTTACTACAGTACATAGCATAATATAGCTATATATTCTTTTTCTTAAGAAGTTAGCTCTGAAATTAAAGACAACTGGAATTGTTTTTCATAGAAAGTTTACATACTCTGTAGTATTTATTGTAGCTTCATTAGAATGTTATTGGGTGTGTGGAGACTGAGTTTTAGTAAAGTTTACTAGATGCTGATTTCATTGTATGGAGATGCACCTAGAAAGCAGGAATAAATTTTGGTATTGGATCATTTACCTTTAGTATTTACCATTTCAAAAATGTATTGCATAATATGAACAAGAGCTATAATTGCTTCATTTCTTCATAATGATGAGTGTTTACTTTTTTGTATTGTGTTTTTGTTTCTGGATTTCTTATTTCGTATCTTGCTTACTATATCTTGTACTAAAGAAATAACCAAAATTTTAGAATAAAATTTTGTCTCTTGTAAGCCCATAAGCCAACCTCATATATATTTCCAACACAGAATTTAAAATCTTTATAGAATTTTGAATAATAATGTATTTGTAAATGTTTTGAAAGATTATTTTAAAACTCCACTTATTAAAGATTACTACAGTTCTCTAATGTTCATAGATATGATTTTGAGTTACTAAGGGTAGATGTTTGGGATGATAAAAAAAAAAAAAATCAGGGTATTGGCTGCTTATTGTAGTGGAAGAATGAATGATGGAGATGAGATTCATGGAGAGAAACTAAATTCACATTCAGTTCAGAGGTGAGCATAGAATGGTTATTATTGGAGGGGATTTATATTTACCAGGTGTCAACCATGTAGGAAATAAGATAAATAACACAAGGGAACAGAGATTTGCAAATACCTTAATAAGGGAAGGAAGTTTTACACAAATGGTAGAGCAAAATATGAGGGGACCAAACATGTTGGGTATCTTTCTAATAAAGCCTAGTGAAAATCTTGTAGGGTGTCAAATAACTGAAGGTATAAGTGATCACAGTGCAGTACTAATGGATATTAGGGGATTCAGAAACCAATGCTAAAATGGAAGGGGAAAATTGGTATAATTATAAAAAGACATAGACTTTAGAATTGAAAAGATATTTCAGGGAAAGGTTCAGCAAATGGAAGGATGGCACAAGTACAATGGAGGCAAGAGTTTAAGGAGATAAAAAAGGGTGAGGAAATGTTTATACCCAAGCAGAAAATAAAGAGAAGTACAGAACCTATACACTACAATAGGGAGGTGAGAAGATTAAAGAGGCTATTGAGATGGAAACACAACAGAGTTTAGAGACAGGACGACGGGAGAGAATAATTGAAACAACTAAACAAGCAATTAATAAGAGCAAAGAGAGAATCAAAGGATGGGTTTATGAAGAATATTATTGGTGCTGGAGGACCACTGAACAATGTATCTAGAAACTTCTATGGCTATATTAGAAAACTGAGGAGAAGGGAAGGTATTCAGACAATTCTAGATAAGAACAGAGTTGAAGTCACTAAGGATTTTAAAATTGCAGAGATACTAAGTGACTGGTTTAGTAAGACAACTAGGGGCTATCATCTTGTGATGGGAGGGAATGAATCAGAGGAAAGTGTCCCTAAAAGTATAAATGAGGAAATTACAAAATTTGAAATAGACTCTCAGGAAATTATGAAGGAACTCACAAAGCTAAAAAAACATAAAGGGGCTGGTGTAGATAATATTACTACAGACTTATTAAATATTGTGGGATACAATGTTGTACCATATTTTGAAATTTTATTTAAAATGAGTTTTGAGTCTTGCTGCTTACCAGAGGATTGGAAAAGAGTGATATTAGTTCCAGTTCATAAAGGAAGGGTTACAAATAGGGTTGAAAATTACAGGCCTATTAGTTTGACATCAGTGATGAGCAAAATGTTGGAGAGATTGATGTGCAACTATATCAGAAATGTCTGTGAGGAAAGAAACTTGTTTCCAGATCAGCAACATGGCTTTAGGCAAGTATATTCATGTGAATATCAGATAGTTGGCTGTATGCAATATATTTAAGATGAACTGGACAAGGGAGACCAAGTTGATAGTGTGACACTAGATCTTTCATTTGACAGAGTGAGCCATAAAATGGGTTTAAATAAACTTAAATCTATTGAATTGGATGAAAAAGTTGCTTGCTGGGTACAGGAATTAATGAAAGCCAGAAAGCAAAGTGTTAGAGTAGGAAATACATTATCAACAGAGGTGGAAGTAAATATGGGAGCGCCACAGGGTAGTGTATTGGGACCATTGCTGTTCATTATTCTAATGAATTATTGTGTTGATCGGTTACGGTCAAAATCTAGGTATTTTGCAGATGATACAATGGTTTACAATATGATCAAAACAGGGGAAGACTGTGAACAGCTGCAGGGTGACCTGGAGAGAATATCTAAATGGGTAGGTCAGCATGGAATAAAGATAAATCCCAAGAAGAGTCAGCTTATTAGGTTAACAGATAAAAAAACCTAAAGGTTAATTATGATTATAGGATAGGATGGGATCAAAATTGCTTGTTGAAAGCTTGAAATGTAAATATCTTGGCATAACGTTGATAACAAACTCATCTGGTCAGAGCACTTTGGGCAGGTGGTAGGAAAAGGTTACAGAATCCTTCATTTACTGGAGAGGGTGATGAGAAGATGTTCCAGAGAAGTTAGTGAATTGAGTACAAAACTTTGGCCAGATCATTAGTTGAATATGGTGGTGTAGTTGAGACCGACATTTTGGTTATCAAATACAGGAGTTGAATGGTGTGCAAATAAGAGCAGCTAGATTGGTTTGTGCAAATTATTGCAGGACTCAGTTGCGGTAACTGATATTATAAAGGAGCTGTATTGGAAGTCATGGAGGAAAGGAGGAAGGTGAAGAAATTGCTGGCAATGTAAAGGGCTTATGTTGGTGATGGGACTTGAAGGGATATTAGTCCCAGAATTATGAGTAGTGAATGGAAGGGGAAAGGTGACCATGGCCAACAAGCTGGTGCTCGATTTCATGCATAAGGGAGTGGGAAAATTTTATTTTGTTGGTTAGGGTATCGGGGCTTGGAAAAAATTACCAAGTGAAAGTGATAAAAATTTTTCAAAAACGCTTAAGGGATTTAAAATGTGTAAATCAGTAAAGTAAATGGTGGAGGAATTTAACACTCCAATTATAAATGAAAAAATAAAGAAAAATAATATGAAAAGGGGTAATTAGATTACTAGGGAAATTGCCACCAGAGCATTAGCTCAATTGAAATTAATAAAACTAATACAAGAGTGACTACTAGCCTGGTGGGGCAATGGCAACACTTGGACCTGGCATTCAGGAGGAGGTGAGCTTAAATTTCCATCCAGAATTCAGTTTTCCATGCTTTCCTGAAATTATTCTAGGCAAATGTTGAAGTGGTTCCTCCAAGAGCCTATGGCTAAATTCCTTTCCAATGCTTGTCCCAGTTGTTTCCATGTTGATGTCAATGAGGCATAAACAATAAGCAAATGAAATAATTATTTTCTTTCAATTGACCTATTGATACAGTTACGTTCTTTTATACATATATTTGTTTTTAAGCACTAACTTCACTGTCATTTTTAACATCTTTAAGAAATTTATTTTGAAAAATTAGTTATTATTTCATTTTATATAGCAACTTTCTTAATTGTTATAGTATAACTTCCACATCATACATAATAAATGTAAAAATTGGCTTGTTTTATTGTTACAGACTGACATAAAGCTATTAGCAGAAGCCCTTACACATGAAGTAACAATAGCTATGCCAGTAGAGAAAGAGAAGGTTCCAGCAATTCAAAGTGCAGTGGAAAGACAGAGGTAATTCTACTGTTTTCCAGGCTCTATTACCTAGCCATTCCTAATGAAACTATTGCCACACATGTGGGAGGGCTATAAATCAATATTTGGAGGTATATCCTCCAATATATTTGTAGTATAAGGGAATGTGCTAAAAAATAGTAGTAAAATTAAGACTGAGGGTGAAGGGTATTAAATGAATGGAACTATCTGTTGCCACATTGCACCTGCATGAATACATTCACATTTAGTAATGGCTGTCTTTACTTACATGATGAATATTTTGTTAAAAATTTTATTCTATCTGTTCAGATTTCAGTTTTCAATTCCTTCCTAAAATATTTCTAGGTTTTTACTGGAACGTTATATTCACACAGTTCGTAGCCAATTTCATTCTATTTTCCTCTTATCAAAACAATCTTATACAGCACCTAATCAATGTGTTTTTATTGAAGCATAATGCCAGTATGATATATGACATAGTATCCTGCCGGTATAATCATATATCCAGACAACATTGTGTAATAATGATTTCTGAGCCTCATTAGCTGTGGTGGTTGCCACTGATATACTTCATTGAATGGAATTCCTTTGATAGCATATAAAAATGTGTATACTTTTCCTCTTTTACCATTTTATAACAAAAATGGTAAAAACAGAATCCTTATAATTTTGTCATGCCTCCATTTTAATGTCAGTCATTTCACTGATTGACAAGTGTTTCACATGAAGGTGCATTTTATTTGATCACTACAGAAGTGTTACCAGATGTCCCCATTTGCCGAGGACAGTCCCTGTAATTAGCTCTCTGTCACTGTTGCTCCAGAAATTTATTTTAATTTGTCGAGAGTTTTTTAAAAGCCTTGATTTGCTAATGCACTTGTTTAAAGAAAGAAATACAAAGTGCACTTCTTTCCTTGTACATGCCTAGGAATAAAAGAAAATTATAATGATGCTACGTATTGGACACAACATCTTTGGAAAATCATGTCTCCTTGCTGTGTGCTACAAGTCTGTCTGTAATCCTCTTTGGAATTGGTAGATAGTTCAATACTGACAATATGTACTTTTGCGCTACAGCTAGCTATTGTTATATTTCATTCCATAACTCCAAAAGGCTTTAATATTCACCTTACCTCTTTATGTTAAGCTCTATTTTATTGGTGTCTGCTTCATAAATGATAAATTTCTCTATAGGTATTTTGGCAGTTTTAGCTCCTTCTGTTTTGGAGCCAAGCTATATTCTAATTGCTGCGGTTGGCAACACTAGATTTCCTGGCGTTGTGAACTATTATAGTATCTCTGTTGTGAACATTGCTTGTTGTTGTGGTGAAGCCTGAGTTCGCACAAATTGTTTTGTTCCTATGGTTTTAGTGTTTTCAGGTTGTCTTCATCTAAGAAAAGAAAATGTGTGGTCAGTGATGGAATGCTGAGGGATTTTCCATTTATTAGGTGATGAAAATAAGAGAGTATTGTGTTTTGTTCATTATGTGAAGTATCATTAGCCATTAGCAGTGGTGGAAGAACCTCCATTACAGAACATGTGGATACTAAACAACACAAACACATAATTCTTCGCGTCAATAACAACACGAGAGTGTCTCAGTTTTTCAAGACGATAATGCCAGATAAAAATATCAACATTGCACTTGAAGAAGGAATATTTGCTTTTCATACAGTGCGGCATTACCAAAGTTTCAAATCAATGGATTGCACGTATGGATTAATAAAGGAGTTCAACGAGTCCAAGTTCACTTGTTCTAGAACAAAAGTTGAGTTTATTATAAAATTTGTGATAGCTCCATGGCCAATTTGCAGAAACATTAGGACAAATGCCGAAAGCATCCCTGGAATTTGGTGAAAAAGTTCTGAAGCGTCCCCACTACACTATTTATCTCTAATTGGTCGGCTCCAGAATCAGCTATAGATGGGGTCAGATGATATCTCAGTTTTTCATTTTCTGCCGGTGTTCTACCATCCATCAGTGGGAAACATGGTTGTTTCAGAATGGAAAAAGCTGACCCATGTCCCTGTCTCCTAGAATAAGGAACACTTAGCCAGTACTTCACATCATCAAAGTCCATTCTGTGACCATTTTTGATAACGTGGTGCGCAATGGCAGATTTCTCCAACTGAAAGAGCCAGATGTTGCACTCATGTTCGGTCATACGGGCCTTGATGGTACGGATGGTCAGGCTAATATAACACTTGCCACATTGGCATGGTATGCTGTAGACTAGTGGCATTTTTAATCCCAAATCATCCTTCACAGATCGTAGCAAATCACAGATATTGACAAGAGGATATCCCCGTCCGGGCATCCAGATTTGGGTTTTCCATGGTTTCCCCAAATCACTCCAGGTGAATGCCGGGATGCTTCCTTCAAAAGGCCATGGCCGGATTCCTTCCCATTCCTTGCCCCCATCCTTTCCTGTCTCTAAAGACCACGTTGTTAAAAAGGGACGTTAAACTGTTAAAAAAAAAAAAAAAAAAAAAAAAAAAAAGACAAGAGGATGAAAAATGCTTTTTATTCCATCTCATGCCAATATTCTGCCTATTTTCCCAGAGATGTTACCTGCATACTGGATGAATGCCAGATCTTTAGACTGTTCTCCGTCTACAACCGATTGCTCAGTTGCCCAATCGGAAGAAGGAATGGCAATGGCTCAATATGAGGCAGGCCCACTACGGTTCCGCAGGACTTCCAGTGCAGTTATAGTTTCACAGACATAACAATGGACCTGACGATGGCAGCAGAGTTAGCCATCAAAAGCTTGTCTTTCGTTAATACTATCCAGTGGAGAACCCGTGAAGACTTCATTTCTGAAATACCCTTGGAAAATCTTAATTCTCCCACATCAAGAACACACAACACTTTCTCTTCCTTTTTAGTATGCCAAAACCCCTTCGTTCAGATTCAATCCTTGTGATGATTGATGTCACATCCCTTGTAAGCTACCTTAGAATTTTGTACATTCTATTAACGAAGTTTGTTTACAGCAGAAGAGGCATAAGTGAACCACGGTACCACAGCCTTAGAGCCATTTATACAGAAAATTAATGCCACTAAGCAAACTAAATAGTAAATACAGATAATAAATCAACTTTAAACAGTATAAATCATGTTCTAAAGCTACCTAAACAGCTGTAGCAGGGTATAATTCATCACAGTAAATGCAATATTTTGTTATGATGTAATTTCACTATAATTCAACACCCTTCTTCACTCTGAGAACTCTTAATAATAATAAACATCCTAAGTTAATAAATTTGGTCAAAAAGAAACCATAATAAAAAGTCTAAGGTCATTACAAGCCTAAAAAGTTGGTATAGTAACTTATTGCGTAAATATACACTGTAAAATCTATGAAATCAACTGCTGGAAGTGATCTGAGAAGTCAAGCTGTAGCAGGAAAGTAACTTAATGTTCTCCAGCATAACATACTAAAACAATTTAAAGATCTATACTATTTAAAGTTTGTTTTAAAATATAATATGATAAAATCTAAATGTGCTCATAGAAACTTTTTATTATGTCAAGCCAGTCATGTAAATTCAGCGGGAGAAATAATGTTCAGAATGTGAAATAGTGAATTTCAATCCATACTGTGTAAGCCTTTTTGACAAACATGCAGTGTTGTAAGTAAAGTAAGACAAAATAGTGATATTTTGCATATGGCTGACTTAATATTACACAATCAGACAAGATGTATATTTCAGAAATTAATTATAAATCAGATAGTGCAGCTAGAGACTAGGAAAAAAGTTTTTTTAGGTAGTTGAGAACCTGTAGAATACATTAAAAGATGTCTTAAAGCCATCATAATAATATTAGCGGGGTCGGGCAGGAAAAATTTACTTTCGCCACAGAAGGGTAAACAAGTCATATTTGGCATCAAAAGAAAGCTAATTCCATTAGAAGCTCTAAAAACTTTATTTGAACTCTCTAACTTCAAAACTGATAAAGTTATTAACAAATTGCGTAACATCACAAAAAGACTGTTTACGGCAAATCCGTTGCAGCTAAAGAAAATTTTATAATGATATAAGTTGTTAATTACTCTCAAATCTAACTACAGTTAAAGTTTCAGAATGGTAGAAGCTGTAAGAGCCAAGATCGAAGAACTATTTGCTCAAGTTGAACTTTGGCCTCGCGGAGGGAATGCGAACCTATAAATATGATCCGCACATTTTTTCGTCATCAGTTGCCAGTGATCCCTCAGTGCTTTAAGGTTGTTGGCTGGTGTAGGGCATTGTGCTGGAGGCAGGAAGTAGTGTGTGTAGGCAACGTGCTCGTGGTTCCGTTATAACAGTATTTTGGTAGCTAAATTGGACTTTTGTAACTAATATGTGACTTTCATATTTTCAAAACGGAGTTTGGTTTGGTCTGATCACTTTTCACTACTTGCAGTCTAAAAACTTGGTAAAGAATATCCGCTTACCATCGATTGTGTTGGACTTGTAAATTTATTCAAGAATATAGTGAACTTTGGAACAATAGCATTGACTTTCTTCTATGATGTTAACCTAACATTTCCTACCTTGGGATTTAAATCAAGGCAGGTGGCGGCCAAGATAAATTCAAGCAATCGATAATCCAGTGGCTACATATTACATAGTTGGAGTTACAGTGATAAAGCATATATTGTAACCCCGATATGAGGCTAGTCCCTTACATCCTATACACTAACATTCGTCACTGCCGTGGGTTCAGTGCCATGGAACATTTTCTAGATCAGCGGCCATCAATCTACTTACCACTTTAGTCCACTTTATACTGAAGAACAACTACTTCTCATTCGAAGTTAATATTAACAACCAAACCTGTGGCACTGCCATGGTCACTTGCATGGCTCACTATTATGGATCATCTGGAAAAACAGTTTTTTTTTTAGAAAGTTCCTCTCGAACTCCTCATGTGGTTCAGATTCATAGATAATATTTTTCTGAGCTGGACTCATGGGGAAAACAACCTTCTTAGCTTCCTTAACAGTCTCAATGCCTTTAACATCCTGTACTTCACATGAGCCTGCTCTCACACGAAGTCCACTTTACTAGATGTGGATTTATCTCTCTCCAATGGCTACCTCAGCTCCTCAATCTACACAAAACCCACCAACCTACAGAAGTATTTTCATTTTGACAGTTGCCATCTGTGGGAAGGTTATGATTTCTTGCAAACCTGCCCAGAAATCAGATCCATTCTCCTGAAAATCCTCCCTACTTCTCTCAGAACTTGCTTCAACAGACCTCCTAATCTCCGCAAACTCCAAATTCACAAACATAGTCTTAATCATCCCACCAGACTGCTCCAAGATTCTTTCTCATGCAATAGATTCCATTGCAAGATGTGCAACATACACCATGCCTCCACCATCTTCTCCAACACCATTCATGGAGAGATCTTACCCATCATAAGACAGATCACCTGTGAAACCTCCTATGTAATATAGCAGTTAGCCTGCAGCCAATGCCCAGTTTCCTACATAGGTTTGACCACTAATCCACTAATCATAAGAATGAATGGCCTTTGACAGATGGGTTTCACCTGGAATCCGAAACACCCAGTGGCTTAAAATACCATCTTCCATGACACCAATAATTTTAATTCTTGCTTCACAGTCTGTGCTATCAGAGTTCTCTCAAACAGCAGCAGCTTCTCTAAACTCGGAAGGTGGGAGCATGCTTACCAGTGAAAAATGGGCTCCAGGCAAACACATGGATTCATTTTAAGATAATATCCAGTCATTTCTTTAGCTTTTCCTTCTCTCCATCCTCTCCTTTCTTCCACCCACACCACATTACTTGATCCCCTGTTAACCAGGTTAGAAATTTTCACTTCTATTTATTTTTGTTTTATATTTACGTTTATATTTACATATTTATGATTTATATTATTTTGCTATCTGATGTTGTTTCCCCCATCTATGATTAGTTTTTATATTTTGAAAAGGTCGAGTATTAACCTCAAATCACTACCCCTTGTCTCTGTCCTCTCTATTTGAATTTGCCCCCACCATGTAACATGTTCTTTGCTTAACAATCACTATGTGGGGAAATCTCCTACAGCACCCACCTTCCTCAGTTATTCTACTTGTTAATGAAGGGCTAAGACCTGAAAATTGTATGTTTGTGTTTGTGTGTGTGTTTTTTGTTTTGTTTTTTGCATTTGTTCTGGCCCTTTTGCTTTCATCTGTGAAGGGTTATTTTCTGTATACTTCCTCATCTTTATTGTGTAAAGGCAGTTTCATTGTCACTATATATTATTATTATTATTTCTCATGTCCAGAACATAAAATTAAAAGTTGAAACAAAACAAATAAAATTTATTAATATCAAGCTTATGGACTATAGAACACAATTTAATGGAATGTGACCAGAATTCCGCAATCCTGATGGCCTTCTCATTTGCCCTAAAAAGGTCGTCGATAGTGCAGGTTTCAGGACAGAAGGTGTTGTGGGGTCTGCAGCTCACCATATTCACATAGTTCGTTTTTAGTAGTGTAACCCTACTTTTGGTATTAGATCTGCATCAGGACACTTCAGTTCTTAATCTGTTTAGTGCCTTCCGTATGGCATATGGTTGATTACATAACTTGGCCGGTGCCTCTTTGATATTCCTCCAGTGCCCTTCAGGCAACAAATTTTGCCATAGTTCTACGTGGCGTGCTTCGGGTGAATATGTTATGGCTGTAGTTGACTGTATGAAGCTCTTTCTTGACTTTAGCCTTGTCGGTTGAGGTTTGTGTCCAAACAATGGGTGTCTGGGATCTGTTTCCTCTTCTCCATCTCTGCAGCTGTTTTCCTTCGAATGTTAGGTGGTGCTATACCCATGATTTGGTATATTTTGCTGACAGGAGTTGGTTTCAGGCAACCTGTTACAATGCGACCAGTATCATTCAGTGCTGTATCAACCTGCCTAGCATTTGCAGAATTCTGCCAAACTGGTGCTGAGTATTCTGTTGCAGAGAAACTGAGTGTCAGGGCAGATGCACGAAGCACATTTGGCTGTGATCCCTAGGAGTTATTTGTAAGTTTTCAGATGATGTTGTTCCGGGTGGATACCTTGAGTTTCAGATCCTCACAATGGGTTTTGAATGTAAGAGAGCAACAAGCTTTACTCCCAGATAGATTGGAGTATAGCAATGTAATAGTTGTTGTCCCCTCCAGTTGATGTTCAACTTCCTTCTGGCTTTTCTGTTTTTCAGGTTGAATACACAGATCTGAGTTTTTTCCAGGCTTGGGCTTCTAGTGATTTGCATACTATATATATATGAAATTTAAGCAATAATGGGTTGGGAAGAAATGCTGTAAGATAATTTCAGTATTGAAAAGAAAGAAAAAGTAGATTCATCACTCACACAATTGAAGGCGGGAGGGCTACAGTGACAATTTTTTTTCTTCACTTTCCTGACCCACTATCAGGTGCAAGGCACTGCTATTTGCAATTACTTGGCACCTTCTTATGCCTTTACCTAGACCTATACCTTTTTCGTAGACAGAATGGAAGGCTCTTTTTCAAAAGATTACCTTACAACTCACTGTATGATATAGATAACATTTTTCTAATTTGACCCTTGGTAAAAATATCCTCCTTTATGGTATCGACTTTAGATAATCCCTACTCTCTCTGACACCCTAAAGTGACCAGATTTTAACACTGGTAAAGTGGGACACTATTGACGGGGGGAAAGGGAGGGTGTTCTTGATTAAAATGTTGGTGTATATGGAGCAACAAAAATGTATATAGAACTCAAAAATAGTATTGTAATATATTTTTTTTAAATTTCAACATAAGTACACTTTACAAATATAATATGTTAAAAAAATATGTATAGTATTATTTTATTCTTTGGCATATTTCTGATTTGAGTGAATTTTTTCAGTAGATTGCTGTCATTGTGTAAAGCTCATTAAATTTTTCAAAAGACTTTGATAAATTATATTTCATGCATAATATGGCTTTCAAAGTCTCAGTACTTAATTGTGACTTTTCTGATGTACACACTTTATTTACCATAGAAAAAACGCATTCAGCCGCAGCATTAGTTCCTGGTAAGTACAGAGCGTATTATAAATGATGAAATATTTCTAACCATTTGTTCTCTATCATGACTTTTACTGAAGTCCAAGATTTAACCTTCCTCTTGTCAATATTTTTTTTAATAACGATACTTAAAAAGATCATTTTCGGAAATATTACTATACGGAATATTTTGAGTAATATGATCGACTGATTTTTGCACATCAGTCTAACTAAGTTCTAAATTTGCCGTGATGTAAGTGTGTCACTTTCGATGCCGGCGCTAGACTTTTTGTGCCTCTATAAAATATAGTATAAATAATTCCAGTACTGTCTGATAAATTCAAAAACATTTATGTATTTATTAAATAAATTACTTACATTTATTATCTGAATAGCTGATTTGTAGACATTACTTGTTTAACTAGCACTAGCATGCATGCAGCACGGTGTGTATCGTCTGAGAGGTAGTTACAAAATGTTTTCGTCGTTGCCAGTGTCAAAAAATGCCATTTTTCATTAAGTCTAAACAATGGTGGTTGAATGCTAACAACTGATCAACAATGCGACCTTTGATAAGCAGTTCTTGATAATCACTTCCTGATAATCTGTTCCCAACAATTATTTGTTTTTATTAAAGTTTAACACTATAAAATTAACAAAAATAACATAAAACTCATATCCTGGCAAAATAGCCACAAGGCCGCCAAAAGCTGTATGTTCCCTTCCCGTTCTCCCGCCGTTCCCTAGCTTTGAATGCATTCTTTCAAAAAAGTGGGACTTTTTTAAAATGCCGTGGGTCACGGGACAAATTGTTAAAAATCAGGACTGTCCTGCCAAAAGTGGGACATCTGGTCACCTTACCTAAATACCTTCCTTTACTTTGAGATATCTACTCATAATGGCCAATTACACACCTCTGTCTACATCAAACTACAATATCTGCACTTTTTCAGGTGCCACTAACATCACATTAACTGCTCTCTAGTTATCTAGTTACTCGAGACAGATGCACCTGCTTTGATCAAGAATCCATTAGCCTTAACTCCAATAATCTTACACAAGATCTTCTGTACCATAGTTATCCCTTTGAAGTGGTCCATAAATGGATATCCCAAGCCAAAAACTGTCCACCTCACCGAAAAAGACAACCTGAAACGAACTGTAATCCTTTGTTTTTCACCAAGTTCTCTACTGGCCTGAAATCCTTGAACCGGATGCTTCTTTGTGGCTACTACTTTCTCAAATCTTTTCTAGAAATGCATTGTATTCTTCCAACATTCCTTCCTTCAGATCTCCGAATAACCTCCTGTACATGCCCATTTTCTTGTGATGATTTCATTACCATGTCTATCATTTCAAATGACTTTACTTTTGTCTTTTCCACTACCTCTGCTCTGTCCTTAATGGTAAAATACCACAATTTTTGTGGTTGGTTTGACCATGGGTGGCCATGTGAGCTCCATTAAAAATGTTTTTATTTTCACGAATAAGGGCATTTTCCAAAATATTATGTTTTTTTATGTTTGAGAATTTATTTTTTTTTTGGTTACTGTAGCCATTCTTTCTGGTGACTGCAAGGTGTATTTTATCATTTTTTCTAATAATACTATTTTATTACGCAGAATGACTTCTTTTACAGTATTGTCTTGCATTCAAAAGATTTTTGTGTGGTCTTTCATCTTGGATAAGATTATAATTTCCTATTCAAATCAGTAACTGAGATCTTGTAATCTGAAGATGTTTTAAAATTAAATCATTTGAATGAATAAACCATTTTGTGAATCTAATATCTGTGTCTTTTTTTGGCAAAGTTCTTTCAAAATGTATGTTTTTTCACCCTTGTTAGCTATGGTTTCAGTTCAACGGCACATTCTTTCCAGGGCTAGTAGGAAACTTCAACAAGAACTAAAACTGAGGGATATACGTGAAGAAGAACTACAAAAGAAAATCAGCTCCCTGGAGAAGGAGCTTCAAGAAGTTAAGCAGCAACAAGAAAAGGAAAAGGAAATGATAATAGAAAGTAAAGTAAAGGTAAAGTAAAATGTTAATATAAAATACTTCTTCACTGCTACTATTAAACAAATGTGTATAATATAGTTTGTGGCAAATGAGCTAGCAAGTAGGTGACATATTTTTGTATTATACTCAGGATTGGCCATTGATTTAATTTCGTACAGGTTAGACCTGTTCCACCATATGTACCAAACAATCTGAAGTGACAACATTCAAAGAAAAATAACCAGTTGCAGGCTAAATACTTGAATGAGATATCACATTTAAATATCTGTGCTGTAACATACACTGATCAGCCAGAACATTATGACCACCTACCTACTATTGATGTAAACCCATCCAGGCAATAGCAGTATCACTTTGTGAGGAATGACTGCTAGTCAGACACACGCATGGTGCATGTAGTATCAGTGAGCATGGTCACCATGTTTAGGATGGGGAAGGCACGCGATCTGTCTGAGTTTGACTAAGGGCAGGTTGTGATGACCCAGAGGCTTGGCACGATCATTTCAGAAACTGCATGACTTGTCGGGTTTTCGAGAAGTGCTGTGGTGCATATCTTCAACAAGTAGCGAAACTAAGGTGAAACCATGTACAAACATCAAGGGGTTGGCAGCCACCCCTCATTACAGAAGTTGGATGTCGTAGGCTGAGCAGACTTGTAAAACAGGACAGGCGGCGATCTGTGGCTCAACTAACATCAGACTTTAATGCTGGGCAGAGTACAAGTGTGTCTGAACACACAATGCACCAAACACTCCTAATAATTGGTCTTCTCAGCTGACGACTCACACATGTGCCATTGTTAACACCACAACACCAGCAACTATGACTCAAATTGGCTCATGACCATTGTCACTGGATGTTGGCACAGTGGCAGAGCGAATCCCTGTACCTTCTTAATCATGCTGATTGGGGGGGGGGGGTGCAAATCCGTCGTTTTCCAGTGGAACAGCCTCTTGACACCTGTACTGTGGGATGGAGATGGAGACGGAGACAGGCTAGTTGTGGCTCATTGACGCACTGGGGAACATTCATGTGGGCATCCATGGGTCCAGTGAAGCTTGTGTAAGGCACCATGACAGCAAATACATATCATACAATGGTTGCAGACCACTTACACTGTTTCATGATCACCATGTTTCACAAATGTAGTGGCATTTTTGAACAAGGTAATGCGCCATGTCACAAGGCCGGGAGTGTGATGGAGTAGTTTGAGGAACACAGCGGCGAGTTACAATTGATGTGCTGGCCCCCAAACTCTCCAGATCTGAATCTGATCAAACATATCTGGGATGTGATTGAAAATGGCATGAGAGCTCATCGCCACCCTCCCCCAAATTTATGGGAATTAGGTGACTTGTGTGTGCAGATGTGGTGCCAACTCCTTCCAGCAACTTACCAAAGCCTCATTGCTTCCATGTCAATATGTGTAACCGCTGTTATGTGTCCCAAAGGCAGACATATCAGCTATTACGTTGGTGGTTGCAATGTTCTGGCTGATCATTGTATCTTACAAAGGAGAGAAAGAAAAAAATCTTTTTTTCTATTATTGGACATGCCACTTGTACTACGAAACACCAAATTTAGGTAACAATGAAAGGAAAGAAATGCCACGAGGCAATATTTACATGGAAAAGAAAGGGAAAATACACCCAACACTCACCAAAGTTGAAGGGAGGAGGGCGGCAGCAACACAGCACAACACACAAACAAAGAAAAAACAATATTTCGGGTGAAGATCCCCTTTTTCAAGTTAACAGAGAGGTGGCTGGTCTTGCGCAAGACTTGCCTTGGACGCAGCCAAGTCTTGCGCAAGACCAGCCACCTCTCTGTTAACTTGAAAAAGGGGATTTTCACCCGAAATATTGTTTTTTCTTTGTTTGTGTGTTGAGCTGTGTTGCTGCCGCCCTCCTCCCTTCAACTTTGGTGAGTGTTGGGTGTATTTTCCCTTTCTTTTCCATGGAAACACCAAATTTACCATTTAACCCTACCTTAAGTGCACAGCTCCTTATATTCTATCACCAAATTCATTTCTTGTCTCCATTGATGTCATTTCCTTGTGCACATACACCCTGCACTGTCTGGTCTCAGTTTCCATGAAAACTTCCATGAATGTGTGCCCCCACACAGCCCTACCAGCACAACATTGACTCATTTCACTGTTTCCACACCCCAAGGGCACAAGTTTACAGCAGTAGCTACACTTTGACAGGTTCCATCCATTCCACACAAAACATACACTTCCTTATAGCCTTGATATCCATGGCAGACACATCTGTTCAGATCATGAATCACTTTACAAGTACTCCCAAAGCCCAACAAAAGTCATCATATCCCACTGCTATCACCCTAATCTTTTTTTAAAAAAATCTGATCACAGCCCCATATTTGTTTCTATGTTCTGTCTTGGTCTCTAGTCCATTTACCAGATTCTTTGCTGAGGGAATGACTTTCTACAGTCCTTCCCTACAATGTGAGTCCTTCTTCCTACAATGTGAGTCCTTCTTCGCAAAAGAGTAGCTACTGTCCACCATACATGCTCCAGCAAACCACCTAAGTCCAAGAACATCTTGGTCCACAAATTCTCACCTCCTGATTTTCCTAGTCTATCATATGGATCATTCCCATGCAATAGACTTCACTGCAAAACTTGTATCATACATCTAGCCACCACTACCTATTACAATCCCACCATCAGAAATCTTTTCTGATTATTGGACATGCTACTTGCAAAACCACACACTTCATTTACCAACTAACCAGCTCCCCATAGAGATTCATCAAATCTACGGGGATAATATTTTTAAATCAACCAGACTGTTTGGATCACTATGGCAGAAGAGGAACTTGAGGCTTAGCCATGTAGCCTTTCTTTGTATGTGCTGTAATAAAGACGTCCTCCCAGCTGTGCAGACGCCGACAGCCCGCCACATCCTGAACAGGAGCTCTCAGGCACTGCTCCGTGAACGAATCCACCAAATGCGATGAGAGTTAGCAGCACTGGAAGTGAGAATCTTCAGCCTGCTCTTATTCCTCAGCAACGTCTTAAGTGCCAGTGACTGGACCAAGCTGGATCAACTGTCGTGGAATCAAGCATACGACACCTTTGAAAAAACGAGGAAGAGGCAAATCATGAAATTTTCGAGATTAGCAAATCAGCAGCAAGCAACTATTTCAGAGCAGTGTGTGGTCAACCTCACTGAGGAAGCATTAGATGCCGCTACTTGTTCAATTCTCGCTAGAGGACTTAACTTCGCTGTAACACCGGCCAAAATACCGACGGACGAGGTGATTGCTGCAGTGGAGTCCTCTGTTTCGCGCCAAACTGCTGACGATGCGTACGAAATCCGAAGCGCCACGGTGAAGATTTTATCAACTGCAAGGCCACCTGTACTGCACATCACTCAAGAGGGACATATTGCCCTTCATCAGTTGAAAGAGAGGGATGATGTAGTTATTTTACCTGCTGACAAAGGCAACGCTTCTGTTGTCATGTATTCTGACGAATACCATCGGAAGGTGGAGACGCTTTTGCAGGACGAGACATATGAGAAGTTAAAAATCAATCCTCTACAAAAGATTAGACACCTCGTAGCCAGCAAAATACGTGAAGCAACATCAACTGAGCCTGAGGTGAAGAGAAAATTATCTACTTCCAACAATCTCCCTCCTAGATTTTAAGGCCTTCCAAAAATCCACATTGACGGTGTACCTCTGAGACCTATCGTCAGCACTGTCCAATCTCCTACGCATCCATTGGCCAGATACTTAGCAGAAAAGTTGAAGATCTTGAAGAAATCTTCCTCCACCATCAAAAATTCCTCCCATTTCATTGAAATCATCAGGAACAGACTACTAAAAGAAAATGAAATTCAGCTTCGACGTCACATCGCTTTTTACAAACGTGCCAGTAGACGAGGTCATTTATATAATCAGAGAATGATTAAAATCACTCAAGTTGCCACTGGAATGGGCTTCACTTACGGAGTTCTGCCTGAAAACTACTTTCTTCCAGTACAAGAATCAATTCTACCAACAGAAGGAAGGAGCCGCCATGGGAATCCCACTGTCTCCAGTAGTCACCAATTTAGTTATGGAAACCTTCGAAGATGAAGTTATCCAGAATGCCCCCTTGAAACGATCACTATGGCTGAGATTTGTGGATGACACATTTTTCATCTGGCCCGATGGAATAGAATCGCTTCATGTCTTCTTCAGTCATTTAAACAGAGCCCATGATAAGATCAAGTTTACTGTGGAGATTGAAACTGACAACCAACTCCCGTTCCTGGATGTTTTAGTTACAAGAAATGATGACGGCTCCTTGGGCCACCGAGTATACCAAAAACCAACGCATACTAATCGGTACCTCCACGCCGACTCTCACCATCATTCAGCGATCAAAAGTGGAATTTAAAAAACATTAACGATCCGCACATCCGTAGTATGTGACGAAGCGAGTATGGCCACTGAAAAGATAAATTTAAAGGAGACATTTCTAGCCAATGGCTGTAGCATAGCTACTTGTAATAAAGCCTTGGCATGCCTTGATCACTCCAGTTTGTCTTGCACTGTAGCATCATCAGCAGAGAACAACAAACCACCTGACAAGGCAGTGGCCATCTTGCCATACATCCAAGGATTTATGGATAAGATTGGTCGTCTGCTTAAAAAGAAGAATATCTGTCCTGTATACAAGGCCCCTAGGAAATTATCCGGCATCCTGACCAGCATTAAAGACAAGAGAGTACATTTGCAAACACCAGGAGTATATGAAATTCCTTCTAGCTATGGTAAGGTATATATTGGGGAAACAGGACGCACTGTTAAGGAGAGGCTCAATGAACACATTAGGCATTTGAAAAATAATGAAGCAAGCAAGTCCACTGTAGTTCTACATTCAGCCGATAGTGGTCATTCAATTTTATTCGATAAGATCAGCGTTATAGCCATTGAAAGCAGATGGTGGCCTAGGCATATAAGACATGCATTAGAAATACAAAAACGGCCGAACAACATTAATGCTGACAATGGTTTGCAACTTGACCATATTTGGTCATACCTGCTCAGGAAAACCCAAGAAGAATGGCCCCATCCTACTGCCTACACTGGGTACAGTGATGTCACCGTATCAATTTAGCGCTTGCTTCCTGCTACTTTATAAGGTTATAGTGGCAACGTACAAGCAGTCCTCTGATGAAAGCCACAATAAGATGGCAGAAACATTAGGTTTTAATAAATCAACGTGGCTCCACCCGGAGAACCAAGATAATAAATGAAACATGTTGAGATTTCAAATGTATTGGAAGAAAATAAATGATTTGTTTAACATGAAATTCTGACTTAATTCAATTTTAACATAAATTTTGGAACAAAAGTACATGGTTCCAAATCGATCACATTTCAGGCATGTCACATATTTCCAACATTTGAGAGGTGTACTGCCAATAGAATTCATCTCTCATTTAAAATTTCCCATTGGTGTACTTCTGACTCCTCCTCAAATTGAATAGTTAATAAATACAATGATCACTCAGTAACTCAGAAATATTTTTTCTCATTTTTACTTTTTTTCCCATAACATTCCACAAATTCACAAAACGAACACAAACAAATTTATTGAAATTTGGATAGGAAAATGTCTGTCGGGTCAACTAGTGTAAATTAAAAGGTTTCCTTTAAAACTATTTACTAGTTTTTTTTTTTTTTAATTACTGAATGGCTACTATTTTCTGAACGACTCCTGCATTAGTCAATATCGGGCTGTGGATGAGTCTAGTACTGGTATGTGTTCAGTGGTAGTGTGATGGAAATGTAATATTAGTAATAACTGATTCTGGTAATATTTAAAACATGTCCCACTTTGACCAATCTTCAACAAATTTAAAGTAAAAAAATATGAAAAATGTATAAAAGTAAATGTTATTCAGGTTGCTCGATGGGATGAGAAGAAAAAGTGGCAGCAGCAGGTAGAGAAGCTACGCAAGCAATTAGAGGAAAGTAAAGAAGCTGCTAGGAAACTTGAAAAGTGCAACATGGGACTGCGCTTCACCATTACTAGGCTTGAGCGTGAGAAAAACCTTCTTCTTGGCAGATTGTCTGTGGTTAAGGTTTGTGAATATACATTAATGTTCAACAGTTTGCAACACTATAGCTTGAATAGAAAAATAAGTACGACAGAGATAAAATTTTGTTTGGAATTTGTTCCCAGGAGGAAAGACTAAAGCCTGCTATTTCTGCCTAATTTCCACAAAGTACAAAATGGTTAACAATTAAGAGGTTAGTATCACTTTGTTTAGTTATATTAATTCAAATTATTAATCTGGTTAGCGTAAAGTACGAGAGAAAGGTTTGTATCAGTTTGCCTCACTATTTTGATCCAGACTACTAATATTGCTATGAATTTTAACAAAATCTTATTATTTGCAACAAATGTCTTTGTTGCAGCATAAAAGTTTGGCAGTTAAATATCTACATCAAACCAGAAGACTTGGAGCAATTGAATTTTAAATTCACATTTGTCCACTGGAAATAAATATTTTAATCAGTTACTCATACTTTTCAACTGTCCTTTTGGATGTATTTAAGCGCTTAGTGTATTAATTTCTTGTCTGATATAATTTGCAGAAAGTTTCTTTTTTTTTGTGGTCTTGTATTGTCTGCCTAAAGCTATAGATTTTTGAAGAATTTCTACTCAGGAGATTTAACAATCTCCTTGTCTCATCTTTTTCATGCACAAATGTTTCCATATGTTCTTATCATCCTTGCCATTTAATGTTTTTCAGAGTTGTTTATTATAAGTACTTTCACATCTGCATTGTATTGATATACAGTGACTGAGTCAAAGGTCTATTAATGATGCTTGGTCCTTACTGTTGATGATAAACACATGTTTTTAATTGTGATTGCGTGCCATTTTTATAAGTAATATCCACTGAAAAGTATTGAAATAAAACACTATGATATATAACTTATGACATCTTTATTATGTTGGACCTCAAAGTGACCATTGTTTAGTACTAGTGACCCATCCTATTCTTGGCAGGGTACAATCTAGTATTTGGAGGTATGTTATCAAACATAATTTTAAAATTTCATTATTGGTGTAATTAAGTCATTTTAACCAGTTACCAGCATAAAAGATTTGCCCATGAAAGAGCTACTTGAAGTTGTCCATGTGATAATGGAAGCCATCCCTCATGGCAAATTCATATCTTTAAGTGGACGCATTTAAAATTGGAAAGCAAAGTTGAAGGTATCTTTGGGATTGTAGATTTTAAAACTTCTTCAGTTCCACAGCCAGTTAGAGTATTGCTCAACAAGAAAGTTTTTAAAAACTTTAATTTTCAGAGTGCCCTATTGGATAATTTAGTGTATATAATAAAAATTAAATAATTATTGAAAAAAGATATTTATTTTTACTCCAAACCTAAATTGTAATCGTGTTAATTGCATAGATTTTTATACAAAATTTTATGCTCCACATTTCTTACATACTTTGTATTTTTATATCTTTAAAGGTTTAGGAAGCTTACTCTAAAGGTATGCACTGGCACACAAATTTTCTCTGACTTGATTACTTAAATTGTTACTGCTGATCAGCTTCCATGGGAAACAGATTAATTTTTAATATATAATAACAACAATGAGCAGGGAAATGCTTTAAAGCAATAAAAATAAGGAAGGATAGGGACAATCCTCCAGGTCTCAATCTCCAATAAATCCCTCCCAACAGACACAGCACTTATTATCACTACTTTTTATATTGCTTATATTTTATTTTTGTACTTAAAGTTTTTCAAAATATGATTTATATGTATACCGTCACTCAGTTATTATGTTGGTCTACCACTTTCAATGATAATATTCCTTCAACATTATCGATCTAGTTTTTGCACTCCCCCCCCCCTCCCCCCTCTCCTACACTTTCATCTGTGCCATCCATGCCATTCACCAGACGGCTGTCATCGAGTACACATCTGGCTCACCTGGTGTCTCACTTTTGTAAGAATAAGGCTATACACTGAGATATTGCGCATTTCTTGTGTATGTTCTTTTTTGTGTTCGTTGTTCCTAACCGTCTTCATCTGTGGTAAGTGTTGGGTCATATTTCCCTATCCTTATATATATATATATATATAATAACAATGAGCAGGAAAAAGCTTTAAGGCAATAAAATTAAGGAAGGATAGGGAAATATGACCCAACACTTACCACAGATGAAGGCGGCTGGGACGACGAACAAAAAACAAACACAAGAGAAGCGCAATATTTCGGCCTACAACAGCCTTAAACGTGCAGAAGGTGAAGCACCAGGCGCCGTCACATGTGTACACATAGATGGCCGACTGGTGAATGGTGTCTCAGGCGCGGATGGTAGTTTAGGTGGAAGGGGGGGGGGGAGGGAGAGTAAGCTCAAATATTGGGTCGATAATCGATACTGATGACGATATGTTATTATTGAAAGAGGTGAATAATAACTGGGTGGGGATATATATATATATATATATAAAACTATAAGTGAAACGTAAAATAAATGTCCATACATCCTCCTGGACTCAATCTCCAATAAACTCTGCCCACCAGACCCAGCACTTATTATCTATACCATTCACGTTTTTTGTATTTCTGTTTTTACTATTATCTATGCTATTTACATTTATTTTACGTTTCACTTATAGTTATATATATATATATATATATATATATATATATATATCCCCACCCAGTTATTATTCATCTCTTTCAATAATAACATATCGTCATCAGTATCGATTATCGACCCAATATTTGAGCTTATTCTCCCTCCCCCCCCCTTCCATTTAAACTACCATCCGCGCCTGAGACGCCATTCACCAGTCGGCCGTCTATGTGTACACATGTGACGGCGCCTGGTGCTTCACCTTCTGCACGTTTAAGGCTGTTGTAGGCCGAAATATTGCGCTTCTCTTGTGTTTGTTTTTTTGTTCGTCGTCCCAGCCGCCTTCATCTGTGGTAAGTGTTGGGTCATATTTCCCTATCCTTTATATATATATATATATCTTCTTTGATAACTGCACTAAACAACAGTGAAACTGTGTCAGATTTTATCTCTCAGTTCTTTAGAAATATGACCATGCAGTCATTCAGATGTGCACTGTGAAACTTCTTATCTTATGTACTATGCATTAAAAGTTAACCAACTAAGTGTAGTGGATGAGCGGTAATGCTCTGGCCTTGCATTCGGGAGGACGTGGGTTCAAATCCCCATCTGGGCATCCAGATTTGTGTTTTCCATGGTTTCATTAAATCACTCCAAGTGATTTAAAAAAAGTTAATCATTTTTTACTTTTATGAGATTCAGATTTTCTTTTTAAAACTGCCAGATAAACTCCAAAAAACTGCTGTATGATTGAGTCAAGTCCTCAAGAAATTGGAGAGTTGGAATTATTCCTACACCATCATTCTTGACAGTTTCCAGCCTCAGGCCGGGTACTCTAGAAACACAGTACTCTTCAGCATCTGCTGTAATTCCATTATTGCTCTTCTACCTCAACATCCTAGTTTTAGTCTTTGTCTTTTTTCTGTTCCTCTAATCGTACTACTGTCTACAACATAATTTTTAGTGTGGTTTTATAACATTGTAACTAGTATCTGTTGGCCTAAACTATGAAGACACAATTTTAAAGCAGTCACATAAGGAAATTCGTCTGGCTGACATTTATCATTTAAAATGAAATGGTTGATCATTTTTATCATTTATTGAATTTTGTTAAAAACGCTGGCATCATCTTTTTACCTTATAGTTTTATGCCTTGTCAACACCGAGGTCATTAGAAGCAAGTGTTGGTATCAATGTTTTAGGTGGAATTATATACCTCCACGATTTTTCATTTATTACTGTTGAGCACTTTTGCTGCAAAACTGATACGTTGATTTAAATACAGTTCACTTTATTAATAGTGTATTATTTTTAGTTTAATTTGAATGAATACACACACATATTAATGTGATATATGCTTCTGATTTGTTTGAGCAAAAGGGAATTGCATCCAGGTATGACTCTTTTTTTCCCCCTCTTTACGCATTAAAATGATTGGAGAGAAATAAATATTTGAAAGTGTAAATTAACTAATCATATCTCAGGGACTTTACTACATCAAAATGAATGGTTTATTTAAATACAATTCATTTTAGCTTTAACAGATAATTATCATTGGATTTAAGGATATTAGAATCTCAGGAAATTACAAGGTAGGTAAGTACTTAGCTTCTCTTCCCGGTGGCGCCACTGTCACCAGAGAAATTTATTATCATGTAGTACACTATCTTAGATGGCTATTGTTAAAATTTCAGCCAAATCGGTCTCATAGTTTTGTTTTGGTTGCGTGTGAAAGTGGGTGTGTCCGCGGATTTTAGAAAAATGGGAGAAGAGCAGTATCGGTCAGTGATTCGATTCTTGTTTTTGGGAGGAAAATCACACAGTGAAATCAAAGAGCGCTAGAATGCTGTGTATGGTGACTATTCTCTTTTGGCCGTCAAAAATTGATTTAATGAGTTTCAACATGATCGCACATTGGTTTTTGATGTGCCCTGCCCAGGTGCCCCGAAAACGGTTACCATGGAGGATAACGTGACAAATATCCATGATCTCGTATTGACAGACCAGCGATTAAAGGTGCAAGAGATTGCTGAAACAGTAGGCATCTCAAAAGACCGCGTGGGTCATATCTTGCATGAAATTTTGGGCATGAGAAAGCTGTCGGCATGAGGGTGCCGCATTTGCTTACTACAGACAATAAGCGCAACCGTGAGACCACTTCACAGCAGTGTTTGATGCTGTTTAAGCACAATCCGAAGGAGTTTCTGTGTCGTTACATGACTGTCGATGAAACATGGATCCTCTCTAACACACCGGAGACCAAGGAACAGTCAAAACAGTGGACTTTACCCGGTGAACATGCTCCGAAAAAGGCGAAGACTGTCCCTGGGCCGGAAAGGTGACGGCCACCGTTCTGGGATTCACAAGGTGTGATCTACACCGATTACCTGGAGAATGGCAAAACAATCACAGGGCTTTACTATGCCAAATTATTGGCCTGATTTGACACCAAATTACAGAAAAAACGGCCCCATTTGGCGAAGAAAAAAGTGCTCTTCCACCATGACAATGCACTGGCTCACACCTCCGCTATCGCCATGGTCAAATTGGGCTACGAACTGCTGCCCCATCTACCATATTCTCCAGATTTGGCCCTGTGCGACTTCTTTTTGTTTCCAAACTTGAAGAAGACACTCGCCGGTCAGAAATTTGAGTTGAATGAGGAAGTTATCACCGCCACGGAGGCCTGCTTTGCAGATCTCCAGAAAACGTGTTTTTCGGACGGGTTAAAGAAGTTGGAGCATCGCTGGGTCAAGTGTATAGAGCTAAAAGGAGAGTATGTTGAGAAATAAATCGCCACTTTTACAAAATTTTCGTTTTTTCTTTTGTAGGGTAAGTACTTATCGGACCACCCTTGTATAAAAATTAGGACCTTATCTGTCTATACATTGTGAATTAGTCGACTGTGCGAGTTACCATGGTGTAGGCAGGCAGTCGGTGTTGCTTAGTCAACATCTGTCTTTGTCCTGACAGGTAGTCACTCCCTGTTGAAAAGATTGTTATGTTCTTGTGTTAGCCTGGTGATTCAGGCATCCAGCTAATCGCTAGGTATTCATCACTCAGTATCCAGAGGTATGGCGATCTCAGCTAGAGATGTTCATGTAATCATTGTTGAATCCTTTGTGGTACAGCAGTTCAGTTCATCAAGCCTTTCATGGAGAAGTAGGACCTCCACCAATCAAGCAGATGCGTAGAAAAGATCTCAGAATTACCCTTATTGGGGGGGGGGGGGAATAGTTTTAGCACAAACAGAAAAAAATGTTGCTGGTTGGACATATACTCCTGCCAATTGTGCACAATATGTTGTTGCACTTCCTATCTAAAAATGTGCGAAGCCAGATTTCTCAGATTATAGAATCTAAACCAGTCATTAAAAACTCTTTTGATTTATGACATGTCTGTTGGGCAGACATCCTGGATGCTGTTTTGCCCTCATGCTTCAAAGTATTTGTTACTGTGTTTCCTGAGGTATTACTACTTCCCACCTGAATGCCCATGGGAATTTTTACATTGGCCCCAGCATCAAGTATTGGGCCTGTGAACAGTTCTTCTCTATAGAAATATAAATTGTAATTGTCAGTTCTCTGTCATGACTGCGCTTTGGCTGTACTATCTTTTGTTCATAACCACACACACCTGGCATTTGCTTTAATATTCTTGATGGGCTGGAATTGTTGCACCTACATTTTTTTAAATGCTAAGCATTGAAAATTAAATGTGATTGATTCTTATTGTATCTTTTGAAATTTATTCCTAAACGTTACAAACCCGATGCTGTAAACAGTGTAGTTTCATTACGTGTCACTACATTTGCCTGTCTTTCAGTTATTCAAAAATTGTATTAGTAATTTTTTAATTAGTTTGGCTTTAAGATCCCTGGTGAATTGAGACTATTATAATATCAAACTACGAATATATTTCTCAATCATATGTTACCATTCATGACACTAACTTTATCTATTGTTGTGCCCTACCATAACATTAATTTATGGGCAAGCAAATAACACTACTCATGACAAAGATTATCTGAGACGGTTACATTACTTTACTCACATCCAAGGCTTGGTCTATCACTTTCCAATTGCTTTCACTGTATAACACACAGTCATATCAAACTAATACAGCTGTTAGTAAACTGTTATTTATTTGTTTATTTATATGCCAATTGGCTGTGTACATTCAGAAATAATTCTTAACATCAACATATAAGATAATTCATAAAAGTCTTATAATGTTGGAGATTACTCCAGCATGAGATCCTCCAAAGAAGTTGATGTTGGTAGCATGTAAGTTAACCAAACTTATTATTCTGTGGTATGGTCCAAAAGCAACATAGTATTTGTTTGGTTTTACAGTATCCAGCAGTCTTCTTGTTTCGAAGATCTACCCTCGAGCAGTTAAATTGGAATTGCTCGAGTATTTCTGGTGAATCAATAAGACCATTGATAACTTTATAGAAAAAGCATAGGTCTGTCATTTGCCTCCGACTTTGTAGGCTGTTAATGTTATAATAGTGATACACATCACACATTGAGGATAGTGTAACAGGAACTTACAGAACTTACGTTGAATTTTTTCAACACAGCTAATTTGTTGATCTGTAAATGGTGACCAGATAATACTACCATATTTCAATAATGGTTTGACAAAGGCACTGAGTGTGGTGGGTGAACGGTTAATGTTCTGGCCTCACATTCGGGAGGGTGCAGGTTTGAATACCCGTCCGGGCATCCAGATTTGGGTTTTTCGTGGTTTCCCAAAATCACTCCTGGCAAATGTTGGGATGCTTCCTTCGAAAGGCCATGGCCGAATTCCTTCCCATTCCTTGTCCCCCATCCCATGCCACCTCTAATGACCATGCCGTTGACAAGGCGTAAAGCCCAAGCAAAGAAAAAATTGACAAAGGCGTAGAAAAGTCGAGATAGTGTATTAACATTTTTTAATCCTTTCCCAGATCTACATATGAATCCAAGGACACGAAATGCTTGCAGAGTTATGTAGTTAATATGATCTGAGAAAGTAAACCTATCACCAATCATCACTCCCAAGTCTTTTATTGCGTTAACTATTTCCACATTTTGACCACGTAATGAGTAGTTAACAGGCAGCATGTTATGACGTCATGAAAACACCATGATAGCACATTTTTTTTATGTTAAGGTGCAACTTATTTACTTGACACTATACCTCTAGCTTGGAAATGTCTCGTTGTAGAATATCAATGTCATGATCACTGTATATTGCTCTGAAGATCTTCATATCATCAGCATATAGCAGATACACAGACTTAAAATTTTCACCAATATCATTTATGAAATGCTAAATAGGATAGGCCCTAGATGGGAACCTAGTGGTACACCAGAGGTAACAGTGTACTCATTCGACAAACAACCATTCACTCGTACATGTAAACACCTCTCTGATAAATATGAGCGAAGCCAGTCCAAGGCTTTGGATTGTATCCCATAATGACTTAATTTACTTACTAGAATTTCATGGTTAACAATGTCAAAGGCCCTGCTGAAATCAGTATATAGGTAGTGCACATCTTGACATTTATTCAGTGCGTTAAGTAGAAAGTTAACGTAAAGCTAGAGATTAATTGACATAGATCTTCCGGCAAAGAATCCATGCTGTTTTGTTGTAATGATATTTTTGAATGCAATAGTAAGCTGTAGCAGGAAAATAATAAAAGAATTTGTTATTAGAGTTCCTGCACTCATTACATGCGTTATATTATCTCTACGGAGGTTGGAATGGATGACACAACTTCTTCACAATATTGCTGTAACAACCTGTCGTAGCTGTTAAAATGCATTAACCTCGATCAGTCGACTAAACTGAGTACAAATATGAGACACATATAATATTTCTGAACTTTTTCTGCCATCAACATCAGACAATTCATAATTATTTCAGAATCAAAAACAGACATTATGATGTAATAAGTTGAGTCACATCATTTACAGCAAGATTTTATGTTAATTAATATCAATTAAAACTAGAACCATTTCTAATGTAAGTGAATACTCCTTTTCCCAATCTAGTTCTATAGCAATCAGAAGATAACTTATAGTTATATGTATTTAAAATGTATATTCCCGTAATTACAACCTGCCCATGTGGCTGTGTGCATTAACATGCCAGTACACTGGATCAGGGAGATACAACTTAGTTTGAGTCCTGCCCTTTGTGTACTGGCTGTTCTGATTGCTGTTTTACATGGTTTTCCCCAGTCATCAAGCCAAATGCTGAGACAGTTCCCAATCACAATCTCATAAAACTGCACATTAAACAAACAAAAATACACTTGGTACACACGGAACATAGTTACACATTTCACAGATAGAAGATGGCACTTCTCCTTCCCCATACGACTACAATAGACCTAGCAAAGTGATAGTCTCATTGATAAATACGCTTTCAAAATAAGCACAGGTGTCTAGAAGGAGAAAGTGCTAGGACTGACCCAAGAAAGTGGAAAAAGTCTGTTAAAATGTTCATGGTATTCCAATATTTATATGGTGTTCAGACAAGCATAATACATCAGGTCCATTGATAGCATTCAATTCCGTTATGTGACAATTAATTTATCCACTTTATTTCTTAACCCTCTGATATTTTAATGTAACACATTAATCCCTACACAATTTTCAATTTTGGCTTCTGAAAACTGGTTATTTCTTAAAGGAACTTCTGTTCAGACTTTCTTGCTAACAGTTTAAACAAGAATAAAAAATGGGCTGCCCTAACACCCGAACAGAAATATCTATGCATTTGTATTCGTGAATTGAAACAATTTTGTGGTAACTTACTAGGAGAGGGTGTTTACTTGTCACCCATTTTATCCAGATTTAGGATATATATATAGGGCCTCACCAGTAATAAAAGAGACCTAAGTTAAGGCTCCAGATGACCAAGCATTTTGAGAGAAAAAAAGTTTTTTTTTTTTTTTTTTTTTTTTTTAAACGGAGTGTTAGTATAAGTTTGAAGGGGTGGTTGGCACAGTGGCTAGAGTTCAGTCTTGTAAAGTAGGGGTCGCAAGTCCGAGTCATTGTCCAGAACTTTTTTTTTTTTTTTGTTTGCCTCTTCTAGTTATAGTATAATTATAAATTTTATACTTTATAATATATTATATTTATTTACTGCGAATAACTTTCCAAGAAGGAATTGTAATAAAAGTCTATCCAAGGCCTTCATAATCCATTAGTTCTATTTTTCTATTTTGACCTTCAAGCAGCCATCGATACTAGTACAAGAACAATAGGTTCAGTGTAGCTTTGTGCATTAACATGGCAGTACACAGGATCAGGGAGATACAACTATGACTATTTTGAGTCCTGCATTCTGTGTACTGGCTGTTCTGATTGCTGTTTCACATGGTTTTTCACAGTCATAAAGCCATATGCTGAGACACTTAGCAATCACCATCTCATTAAACTAAAAATTAAATTAACAAAAATACACTTGTTACACACAGAATATACTCATAGGGACAATTCTAGCTAGTTCATTCACTTTCTAGCTGTGGACCGAATAATGTGAATTTTGCGAGAATATTGTGAAAAATATCAAGTCAGCCAAAAATGTCAGGTAGTCAGAGTAAAAATATTGATGTGCCTGGAACATCAATAGAAAAAGAACAGGAGCCAGACAGTGGTTGTCTTCCAGTGAAGTGTTGAAAAAAAAAGTGACTGAAAGCAGTGCTAGATATTAGTTTACACATTTTGGCCAAAGAAGGTCTGATCACATCAAAATATTCAACAGTAACAGACAAAGAACACATTATACTGGGAATACAATTATACAACAACGTTTTTCCAGAAGTGCAGTATCAAAATATCAAAGTGATTCCCCACCCCTCCCCCAAATGAACTCTGCTGGTACAACCCTGTGATGTATATTTTTACTGTCAGTGAAATAACTTTATAAGAAATATTCAAAACCCCTCTTATCAAGAGAGAGGAAAAGAAATCTCATCCTGAAAAGACTGCATCAAAATACATTCCATCGAACATCACCAGCTACCCTCGTCAATATTTGGCAACATGATGTGAAACACATGGTTAGCTGCTAAACTATCTATATGTGACGACTGATGGGTAAAAGCTTTATGTGAACGAAACCAAGTTTGCTTTTGTATGAGTATTTTAAAACAACCATGTAATTGATAAAAAGGCAGCATGTGCAAGGTACCGAAATTGATAAGTAAAAGTAAATAAATTAATGAATAAAAAAGTAAAAGTTTAAAACAAGCCAAGGGGGAAAAATGGTTCCCGCATGCAGACTCAAATGTGGAGCCCCTGCATTACGTAACCGAACTCTTTCTGCTGCATCAACCAGGGCTCAGAACTTACGCTAGTGTAAAAGACTAATGTATTGCCCGACCTGTGAAAAACTTTTGTATTTAAAAAACGCTTACTCATCTAGAGCTGTCACTCAGGTCATCTTCATTTCTATTTAGGCCTTACATATACTGTAAATTTGGACAAAATCAGTGATGACGAATAGGCAACTTTTACGTGTTAGGTGCATTTTCTTTCACTTTCATCTCCTGTGTGTGGTTTGTATGTTGCAACTGCCTAATTTCTTCAATAATCATTTCTTTGCAATAGTGAATCTCTTGTACAATAAGGAACACAGAATTCTATTTACATTTCTGCCAACCTCTATTGACCTTATGACTGTAATTTCTGTGAACTTGACCTTATGACTGTAATTTACCTACCTACTTTTGCCCTCTACAAATTTCGACTTTAAATTGTTTTACCATTTTTGGTAAGTTAGTCACCAATTCTCTCGGTAACTTATCCCAATCCCCAACCCTCTCACCTACAAAAGAAAATCTTACCACACCCTTGTGCCTGAAATCAAGTGCTCCCCCCCCTTTTTTTAAAAAACTCCACTTCTGTCTCAGGCAGTGACAATGGGAGTGGCAATCTAACATTTTTTCCCCTGCTTCGCAAATCGCTAGATCCACCACTGGCACAGTATCACAAAGAAAATGAAAACCAGATAATTAAATGAAGAAAACATTGCATATTACATTTGCTTATTAACGGAGTAATTGTGGTCAGCTATTTTCAATTAGATGACTTAAATGACAAATTCTTCATGTTTATTATAATATGAAAATATTTTTTATGTAGCTTTTCCTTTAAAAATAAATACTGTAAAAAACTGAACCTATTAATAGCAGAAATAATAATAATAAAATAATGCCAATAAAAAGACTTTTCCACAAACATTATTAACAGAATCACATTCCATCTGAATCTGAGGCACACTATAAAAAAAAAAAATTAAATATACGGTATTACAGAAAGTTATAAAACAAGACAAAAGAATGGAAAATGTAGATTTACCCATAAATCTAGTAACAACAGAAGCAAAGCTGTGTAACATGCAATAAAAGAGGATGCACAGAAAATTACAAAAACATACCAAATTATTTCTTTAAAATGTTAATTAGGATGTAGTTAGTAATCCAGCTGTGGTAACAAACCCATTCAAGGGACTTCTGAAGAACTATTAAAAATTAAATAAATTTTGAAAATGGGAACAGTAGTATAAGAATATGTGGTGATTCACTATTTGTCTATAATGTTATGGAGGAAAAAATTGCCAGTGCCATAAAAGAAGTAGGGTATATATTGTGGTGTGCAGATACATTATTCAGCTACTAATACATTTATGTTAATGGCTCACTACAAGCAAAAGTGATTCCGGTACATGAAGAGCCAGAAAACAATCAAGTGGATAGCTTTCAGCCTATTACAATCCTATCTGGGATTTCAGAAATGCTGGAGATAGCTGTCTATAAAAAGGTAATAAGCATTATAAACAGAAATCATATACTATCAAATTTACAAAATGGATTTAGAACATCAAAATCAACACAGACATAGATCTATGCATGCATAAGCAGTATACAAAAAAGAGAAAATGACTGGTATATTTCTGGAAGTGTCAAAAGCTTTTGATGTAACATATCACATAATCTTCCTTTCTAAGCTTTATCACAACATTATCAGGAGTATAGCTTACAAATGTTTTCAGACATACCTTGATGGAAGGCAATAGGTTGTCTGCATAAAATGTATGGATAGAAAAAGTGAAATATTCATAGAGCAACAGTGAAACGTGAGCAACATTAAACGTTATATTCCACAGGGTTCAGTTCTGGGATCCCTCCTTTTTCTTGTGTACGAGGGTGAGTCAAATGAAAACGTTAATTTTGTAATAAAAAAATCGAAATTTGGCGCCTTTATCCTGTAAGTTGGTAAGCGTGCTACAAGCAGCGTGCAGAATGGCATGTAGGTAGCAGCATAGTGCGGATGCACAAATACCGTTGCAGTATCAGTATGAAGATGGCTGCCCCACTGGAGACTTGCACCATGGAAGAACAGCGTTCTGTTATTCGGTTTTTGAGTAGTGAAGGTGTGAAATCTATTGAAATTCATCGAAGAATGAAGGTTCAGTACGATGATGCATGTTTGTCACAGCAGCAAGTCTACGAATGGAGTAGGAAGTTCGCAAATGATGTGACTTCAGTGGAAGATGCTCCTCGTCCAGGTCAGGCACAACGAGTTGTGACTCCACAGATCATTGCAGCAGTTGAAGCCATAGTGATGGAAAACCGCCGAGTGACACTGAATGACATTGCAGCATGTTTAAAGATTAGTCATGGTTCAGCACACCACATTGTGCATGATGTGTTCCAGTTTCACAAAGTGTCTGCGAGATGGGTGCCATGGCAGCTGACTCCTGAAATGAGAGAACGACGTGTTGATGCTTGTGAAGAACTTCTTCGGCGCTTTGAATGAGAAGGTGATGGCTTCCTTGCAAGAATCGTTACTGGGGACGAAACCTGGGTTCTCTTCCACCAACCAGAAATGAAGAGAGCAAGCAAGGAATGGTGCCATTCCTCATCACCAAAACCAAAGAAGTTTCGAACAGAACCATCAGCAGGAAAGGTTATGCTAACTCTCTTTTGGGTCGAAAAAGGCATCATTTTGGAGCATTACATGCCTAGAGGGACCACTGTCACCAGTGAATCATACACAGATCTTCTAAAAAATCATCTTCGGCCTGCAATCAAATCAAAGCAATGTGGATTGCTGTCATCAGGTGTACTTTTGCAACATGACAATGCTAGGCCCCACACTGCCCGTACAACAGTTGCAACAATTGCAGACCTGCGTTTTGAGTGCCTTCCTCATCCACCATACTCACCAGACCTTGCCCCAAGTGATTTCCATATGTTTGGTTCCACTCGAAGAAGCAATGGGAGGAAAGAAGTTCCATTCTGATGAAGAGGTACGCCACGCGGTGCATGAGTGGTTGTGCAGACTACCAAAAGAATTTTTTTCTAAAGGAATTTATGCACTTTGTAAGCACAGGAGAACTTGCATTGAGCTTGGGGGAGATTATGTTGAAAAGTGATACAGCTTTGAACCATTTCTGCACAATAAATAATATTTTAGGTTTTCATTTGACTCGCCCTCATATATCAATGATATAAATATGTAAATGTTCAGGTGAATGGATACATTTTGTTTGAAGATGACAAACCAATAATAATGATAGGTGATACTGAAGAAGTTCTTCATAAAAATATTAATAAAACTTTTAAACAGTCATTGGTTGAGTCCATCTATTTTTATAATAACACTGTATCAGGAAAAAGCCTGTAAATTTGTGATTTTTAAAAAAAAAATAACTTGAGGGTACTATTAATAAGCTACAGAGAAGGAATCACCTTTCTTCTGTCTGCAAGTTGTGGTGAACTGGATTTGCGCAAAAATTGTTGGTCGGATTTTAACGGGGTTCCGTTTACTACCCATATCCTAGTGTCGCCTGTAAAATGGGGTTTGTTTCATCTTAATGTGATGTCGAAAAGTGGACAGTTAAAAAAAAGTGTGTCAGCTTTTCGTTGAATGCGATTTACTAAAAAAAATTACTAGCCAGATTTTGACAGGGTTTCGGTTAATGTACAACGCTTGTAACATGTTGTAAAATAGGGCAAGTTTCATTTTGATTTGACGTTGACAAATTAAAAATTTATGATAAATTTTCGTTTAACACTATCAATTCAATAACTATTGGTTGGATTTGATGAGATTTCCATTAAATCAAAAATACTAAACGTTAATGGCAACCAAGTTTTAGGATCATAACCAAACCCAGCGAAATAAGTATGGAAAATTTGAGCTTGTTGACTATCGTAAAGAATATGCATTAATCCATACGTACGTTCCTTACTAATGCGATTTCGGATCAAATTTCTGCGGAAAGGTCGATACATCGGTATCCTCCGACGATAATAATACCTTCGAACCCGACGCCGGAAAATCATCGGAAATGTCTTCTGGCTCTACCTTAATTGGATAGAGCCAAAATTTACGATCAGCATAAACCCTTAGAAGTCTCCTATCGTATGTATTATCTGTTATCATCCTAATTCGAAATAAGGATAATTATAGGACCCTTCCAGTAGCGTAGCTAGGTTAACAAGGGCTCCGGTACAAAAAAAATATTTTTGGCTCTCAGGCTAGATGTGCGACCTTTTTTTGGCTCTACCTACTCTTGTGAGATTTGAGATTTGCTGGCAGGGGCTCCCTGACCTTTGGGGCCCCCTGTGCTGAGCTTGGGCCCCCTGAGCTGAGCTTGGGGGCCCCGGTGCACGGCACCGCCTAGCCCTCAGATAGCTACGCCACTGGACTCTTCCACTTAATGGTTTTGTAACTAGAAAATTTAACATTAGTAGGAAATGGAGCTCCCTCAAAAAGCCTTTTCAGTTCAATATCATACTTCCTCCATCGGTCATAGTAGAATTCTTCAAAAACTATTGCTTCATGACATTCAGCCAAATTTTGAAATGCGAAATCAGAAGGAAGGGGTAGGTTCAAAAATTTCATTCTTATTTTTTTGAATAACCTAAAAGTATATTCAATGTGAACTTTTTCCAACACCCGATAAATCCCATAAATAAAGAACACTATCAAAACAATGATTCAGACCATCATGCGGTTGGTCCTACGGGTAAAATAAGCTAATGGTCGTTTTTTTTAAATTGGGTTCGGATTAATTTACAGCCATTGATGACGCGGGTAAAATAGAGTATGCTGCATATTAATGTGATCTTGGAAAACTGAGAAATTTACCAATTTAGTATCAATTTTGGTTGAATGCGATTTATGAAAAAATACTAGTCGGATTTTGATGAGTCTCAATTAACATACAGCCCACCATCGCGCGGATAAAATGGCATTTTTGTTTTGATATGATGTCGAGAAAATGAAAAAATTTGTATTATTTTTTTTTTTTGTATTATGGGATCTGTGCAAATACTACAGGTGGTTTATTGATGTGATGTGATATTGAGCCCTCGGTCCCACGGGCAAATAGGGTACGTTTCTTTGCTTCTGGCTTTACGCCTCATCAACGTCGAGGTCATTAGAGGCGGGGCTTCGCGTTGCAGAGGACGCCGGTTCGAGGCCTGCCCACTCCAGGGCATAAGTGGTTTTAATTAAGTGTTATGTTCGTCCTGTGTTGTCCTTTCACTTGAGATTATCAATAAGAATAAAAGAATCTGACACAACTGAGGGAAATGAAATACAGACGATGCAAAAAAAAAGGCGGAAAAGAAATGGGGGCAAGGAACGGGAAGGAGTTCGATCACAGCCTTTTTAAGGAACCATCCCGGTATTCGGGTTGTGTTTAAATTTAATGTGACATTTTAAAGTGATAAAGTTTAGGTAATTTTTAGATGAGCACGATTCACGCTAAAATTACTGATCGAATTTTTATGAAGTTTTTATTAATCTATAGCCCCTACTGTTGCGGGTAAAATATGGCTATGATATTCATTGTAAAACTGATAAACATAAAATAATTTTTCGTTGAACGCGATTCACGCAATATTTGATTTAAATTTGATCGTTTAATGTACAACCTGTGCTCCCATGAGTAGAATAAAGTATGTTTTATTTTGATGTGAAGTCGAAAAGCTAGGCAATTAAAAACTGGCTACAAATTAGTATCCATTCAAAGGTAAGTTACTTCTCATAATCGAAATGAGTATCACGTTTTTAAAGACCGAGGCTACGAGTGGCCTCGTATTATTATTCGGATAAATGAAGTTACAGTTACAGTTATTCCCTTCATGCATTGAGAAGTTGCGTTCAGTGACCTAGATGGCCCGTGGATCATAATGTTTGAAAAAGAGAGCAGTTAGAATAATGACTGCCAGTAAAATATTTGAATATTTTTTTACCCTTAGTCAAATATATGAATATTCTCCCACTGCTACACATTTACATCTTTGAAACTATTATATTTTTTAGAAATACCATCATAGATAAAGCTGAAGCTCTCAAAGCAATTAATAAGACACATGGTCTTTATACAGGGAAACGATTACAAAAAGTAAACAGTTTCAAAACAGAATATCAAGCTTTACAATAAATTACCTTACAATATAAAAACCACTTCAAAAACGGAAAATTTCGAGAAATTGTTGATGTCATAGTTTTAGAACCACTTTTTTTACTCTGTAGAAGAATATTTGAAATTTATTATCCGATTTATTTAACAATTAATGTAAATATCTTAGTTTATCTTCATGTTTGACTGTCAAATATCATTGTGTATAATATACACATGTATAGGATTTAGAGGACAAATAAAATACTACTACTACTACTGTGAACAGCGCTATGAGACAAATAATCAACAAGACAACGATGTAATTTAATCTGCACAGGGAGGCTTCAAGCTGCTAAGCTGCAATGAACACATTATCTACTTCCTACCCGTCATGTAACTCATTAAACGTTATAACAAACACACACATCATTCAGTCTGAGATTATTGAAAAGTTTAATTATAATTGCGATGGAGCGCATGTTCCGATGTTTCCCTACACACGTATTTTCTCCTTTGTCGTGGCTGGTCCTGCAGTTTAATGTAGAAGCCGAATCACGGAGTGTACTGGCGTAGCTCATATAATTAAACAGAACTCTTTAAAATTCCTGGCTCTATCGGGATTTGAACTTGGAATCTTGAAAGCAAACGGCTTAACTACTGAGGTTCCAGACCACACTAGTTAGAACAACCTATTTATTCGTCGTCTCATATACAGCGTGTTTCAAAAAGGACTTTACAACTTTGAAAATTCATATAAATTTTATGAAACAAGGTACAGAGCTGGTTTTGGTGTTGTTTTAAAGGAAAACACTTCAAGTTTTGACTCGCGTAGTCCGCACAAGCACTAGCGGCAGTTATGTTAAAGATGGCTGCCTTCACTGGACCCGAGCGTGCTAGCTGTGTGTTTTGGTTTGAAGAATCGATGTCTGCGACAACAGTTCAGCGTAATTTTCGTACCAAGTACGCTAAAGATCCTCCTAGTAGGCCTACAATTTATGAGTGGCATAGATGTTTTGTAGAAACAGGTGGCTCAGTAAAACATAAAAAATCCTCAGGTCGTCCAAGCACATCTGACGAGATCGTTGAGCAAGTGAGAAAAAGTTTTGTCAACAGTCCTACGAAATCGACCCGGCGTAGGTCTCGTGAGCTGCAAGTCCCACATACGACGGTTTGGCGTGTGTTGAGAAAACGTTTGCAATTGAAACCATGCCGATATTTGCTTTTACAAGCAATTAAAGACACTGTTAGGAACTTCTGTGTGGATATGTTAAATCGAGTGGATGATGATGAACATTTTTTGGACAACATAATCTTTTCTGACGAGTCAACTTTTCACTTAAGTGGCAAGGTTAACACACATAACTGTAGGATTTGGGGCAGTGAAAATCCACATGAAACATTGCAACATGTTCGTGATAGCCCTAAAGTGAACGTTTTTTGTGCGTTGAGCAAGAGGAAAATGTACGGCCCCCTTTTTTTTCCAAGAGAAAACCATCAACGGGATAGTGTACCTTGATATGTTGCAACAATTTTTGATACCACAGATCGATGAGGATGACCGAGAACGAAATGTTTTCTTTATGCAATATGGCGCACCACCACACTATCTGACTGACGTCCGGGATTTTCTCAGTGACCGCTTTTGGCCGTGATGCACCAATTGCATGCCCCCCCCCCCGTTCCCCAGACCTGACACTGCTAGAATTTTTCTTCTGGGGTTTTATAAAAGATATGGTGTACGTACCTCCTTTGCCGGCCACACTACCTGAACTTAGAGCAAGAATTTACGCTGCTGCTGAGCAAGTTACACCTGAAATGCTAGTGCGAGTCTGGGAAGAAATCGACTACCGATGGGATGTCTGCAGAATAACCAACGGAAGCCACATAGAACATGTTTAGTTTAAGGTAAAAAAACTTGAAGTGCTTTCCTTTAAAACAACACCAAAATCAACTCTGTACCTTGTTTCATAAAATTTATATGAATTTTCAAAGTTGTAAAGTCCTTTTTGAAACACCCTGTATATGTCATAACTTTATGCAAAGACAGTGCATAAAAGTTCCCATGATGTGTGAAAAAGTCAATTTTTCAAACTGTTAAAATAAAGCTGAACAAGAATTAAAAAACATATTTTTGACTTATAATCCAGGATTTATTATTTTAAAGTAATATGTGATAGTGCGAAAATGATATAGCCAACAAATAAACATTTAAAATATGATTTTTGATAGCATATAGAAGCCACGATTTGGGCCCCAATACAATGTAACTTTTTCTGGGATTCAAGTGCTGTTCACAAAGTCATTTATATTGATGGGATTTTTTCGACTGATAGATCTTAAATATTAAAATGATTGGAACGAATCAGATATGAGAACGCACCAATTAACTAATCATATTTCAGGTATCTTAATTAAACCAAAGGAATGATTAATTTAAATAAAATGCAGCTTAGCTTCAACCATTGGGCTTTATAAAATTATTACTGGTTAGAAGTATATAATGCGCAGGGTGTTAATGCGAAATTTGATTCCTTTCTGAATATATTTCTAACACTTTTTGAAGGTAGTTTCAAAAAAAGGAAAATTCTCAACACTCCAAACAATGAACTGGGCATGGGATGGATAACAAAGGGTATTAGAATCTCTAGTAAAACAAAGAGGGACCTTTATTTAAAAATGAGAGAATCAGATAACTATGCGCTGAAAGTTCACTATAAACTTTATTCTAAAATACTAAGAAATGTAATAAGGAAGGCCAAGAACAAGTACATATCGGCGAAAATAGAAAATTCAGACAATAAAATGAGAACAATATGGAATATAATAAAGACTGAAACAGGAAAAACTGTAAATCACTCTAAAGACATAAAAATAGAACAAAATGGATATGTGTATAGCGAAGTAGGGGAAGTTTGTGAAATATTTAACAAACATTTTACGTCAGTAGTAGATAAATTAGGCATAGAAAAGCAATCCCCACATAGTGCTCTAAGGCTTCTTGAGACTGCTTTCCCAAATAGCTTTGTGGAGATGAAATTGCCACCAGTAACAGTCTCAGAAATAAATAAACTCATTAAACAATTAAAACCTAAAAATTCTTCCAGCTATGACAATATTTCAAGTAAATTACTGAAAAGATGTTCAGACTGTATCAGTCATGTATTTGCTCACATTTGTAATGAATCCTTAATACAAGGTGTTTTTCCCGATAGACTAAAATATGCTGTTGTAAAACCATTATTTAAAAAAGGAGACGTAACATGTGTAGACAACTATCATCCCATTTCATTACTTTCAACATTCTCAAAGGTTTTTGAAAAAGTCATGTATAGTAGGATAATAAAACATGTTACACACTATAATATCCTAACTAATTCACAATTTGGGTTCAAAAAAGGATCATCCATAGAAATGGCTATATATTCATTTTTAAATAACACATTTGAGGAACTGAATAATAAAATGAATCCTGTAGGAATATTTTGTGATCTTGCAAAAGCATTTTACTGTGTAAATCATGAATTACTTTTGAAAAAAATGGAATACTATGGTATTTTTGGGACCGCAGGTAAATGGTTTAAATCATACATTGAAAGCCGAATGCAAAAAGTTTCAATTTTTGATTCTAAAATAAGTAAAGATGCTTCATCAGACTGGGAGAAAATAAAACATGGAATTCCACAAGGCTCTGTCTTAGGTCCCTCCTCTTTCTGTTATACATCAATGACCTTCCTGGAAATTTATCCGACAAAGTTAAGAGTGTTTTATTTGCAGATGACACTAACCTGACTGTGCGTAAAACACCAAACAGTACTATAGAATTTAATGTAAATGAAGTACTTAGAGTAGTAGCAAATTGGTTTAAGGCAAATTCATTAAAATTAAATTTTGAAAAAACACATTATATTAGGTTTAAAACAAAAAACTATGCACAGCCAGATATATGTATAAACTATAAAAACAACACAATCTTAGAAACAGAGAGTATAAAATTTCTTGGTATTAAAATAGATCAGAAACTCTGTTGGCATGATCATATCACTACACTACTGGCAAAGTTAAGTAGTGCCACCTTCGCAATACGAACACTTTCTCTAACAGCAGATCTAGAATTAATGAAACAGGTGTACTCCTCATATTTTCATTCAGTAATGTCATATGGCATAATTTTTTGGGGAAACTCTTCACAAAGTAAAAAAGTTTTCATAGCACAGAAAAGAGCTATTAGGTTTCTGTGTAGGGTAAAACCAAGAACTTCTTGCAGACAACTCTTTAAGAAACTCAATATTCTTACAATGTATTCTCAGTATATATATTCTCTCATGAGCTTTGTCATAGAAAATTTTAACCTGTTTACACCTAATTCACAGGTACACAGTTTCAATACAAGAAACAGAAATAACTTGCATAAAACACAAACATCTCTGTCATTAGTACAAAGAGGAGTTAATTATTCTGGGATACATCTGTTTAATAAACTACCTAATCGTATAAAACAGCTTTCAGATAATAAAGATGTATTCAAACAAAAACTTAGAGATTATCTTATTGGCAACTCCTTCTACTCCATTCAAGAATTTGAAGAAAATAATTAATTGTACTCATTATGACGTTTGCAAAACTCAGTTGCAAAAATGTATGTTTATTATTATTTCTTGTATTTGTAAAATATGTATAAATATATATATTTACTATGATATGACTCATATTATGTGTATATGTATCAACAATGACATGTTTCACATCCCAGAGGTACTTCCTCAGCAGGGATCCATGGAACAAGATTGATAAATAAAATAAATAAATAAATACGACCTTTTTGAGGTAATTTGTCTATTTGTTGTGGACATGTAGACCATGGAGGAAAGAAAAGAAGAGTGGAAGCGACGCAGGGGACCTTCACAACGCACTGGGGTGAAGTCGGGGTAGAGAGAAGTGGAATGGGGATGTCGTCATATTGGATTTCTCTAGAAACATGGGGAATATGCACAAACACGTCAAGGGGATGATACGATAACCGTGAGATCGCAATTTGACGATAGATTATTATGTCACTCGACGAATCAAATCAAAACTGAAGAATAACATTTTTCGATATCCTGCTTAGTTCTTCGGATATACTGTCTCAAAAGTGAGGTGTTTTGAGTTGAAATTTAGAATAAAATATCCCCAAAGTCAAATATGACGATAGATTCTTATGTAACACGACGAGACAAATCAAAAGTAAAGAATATTTTTTTTTTTCGATATCTCGCTTAGTTCTCGAGATATAGTATCTCCAAATTGAAGTGGTTAGGTTGGGATGTTGCATGGATCAAAAAATAATATTGACAAAAAGACTACGAACTACAAGCTGGACATGCAGTGTGGGTGTTATATATTTTTACTACTCCTTACAAGGAGGTTGAAACGTGGCCTAGACCAGAATAAAAACGTCACCATAGCAACAAGGAACTGCACCTAAAATAGTTTTTGATATTCATTATTCCGAGAACTAAGGGAGATATATATATATATATATATATAAAAATTTACTCTTGATTTTCGAAGAGTCTCGTTGATTTACATGAGAATCAATCATCAAATTGCACGCCGCGGTTTTGATTGTGCTGCCCACCTCAACACACAAAATTCATTGCGAAATACAGACTTTTAACACTCGTTTGCAATAAGGTTAGCCTAATATGTGCAAAGTAGTAAGTTATGCTGATTGTCTACACTACACCAACAAATATTTGAGATCAATGTCATCCTATTGAGAGCAATGAATAAACCTATAATGATAGGCCCTACTCTTGCAGATACCTATGCAGAAACCTATTAAACACTTTAAGAACAGTAATTACAATGTTACTAACTTATGAAACGATATTCCAGGTTGTTTCCTATCTGATCTGTTTGTTCAACCGTATGCAACACAAGCTGGCATTATATATATATATAAAAACTTTGAAATATTAGAAAATGATATGTTCACAGCAGCAAACACAGTGCAAACAGCGCAATGTTTTGGGAAATCTATTATGGCCGCCGCGCATGCGCAGTAGGAGCCGAGTGTTCACAGATTTAGCGGTATTTCGCCTCCTTTTTTTTCCCTTCCTCTATGATGTGTAGACTGTACGAGTAACCACATTGTGAGCGGTCTTGTGGTTCTATGGTTACGGCGTCTGGCCGGAGATGGAAAGGTACCCCCCCTTCGAATCTTGTTCGTGGCTGGGATTTTAAAAGGCCTTCACTTCTGGCACAGCTTGCTGTGTAATGTGAATTAGACCAGAAACCTTTCGTGGTTCTGATCCACGCTGACCGCTTTATCCAATAGGCCTGTAGGGTAAGATTAAGCTGCTACAATAGGGACGGACTGCGCAACCGTTAGAAATCCGGTCACTGCGACCACTCGCGATTACTAGTACCACATTGTAGGAGGCAGTAGGGTAGCGTTGTGCGCTGTCATCCCATGTTGCTGGCGCAGGTCTTCGGCCAGGCAGGCTGAAGATTGCGGCGTTCTAACAATAAGACCTGGGGTTTGGCTGGTGATCCAGACCGCTCGGCGTTCATCACACGACTGCTGGAGGCGTGATAATGTCATCGATGGACATGTAATCAGTGTTGAATCCTCTGTGTTACAGCAGCTCGGTTCGTCAGGCGTTTCATGGTGCAATTGCATGGAAAAGCTGTCTTCTCGTATTTGCCCTTTTGAAATTGACAAATGCCAAACGTTTTACAACAAAAAGCGAAAATGTCACTGGTATATTGACGCATCGCAATTTCCTAACAAGAATTGCTGCCAGCACTGTGATAGACCAAGGATCCACCTATATTTGAAGGTCCTTCAGTATGCAGTGAATTTGCGTGCTGCCCATTTCCTTGTACAATTTCTTCAAGAGTTGAACTCTTCAGTGTTACTAATTATTTTTCACTTAAAATATATTTGAGTTGATGCATAGTTACAAGGAGGAAGAACATCATGGAGTAAAATATCCTTGTTGTAATGTTTTGACGACTCAAAAGTATTTGTATAACCTTACTAAAGTACAGAGAAAAACGATGTTTCTTGGTGCCTTATTAGAAACATATGATGGAAAAATTCTCAGAGACACTGAAAGCAGTTTCCAGTTTTCAATTTTCTTAAAAACCCACAATTTTTCAGAAATAAAAAGTAAGGGACGGAAGCACAAATTCTCCTTCTCATTAAATCATGGCCATTGCTCTCAAACACATATTTATGATGCTGAGAGTCAATATTATTTCCTAGGCAGCAATGTTTATACATTTACAAAAGTCACTCATCAGTGACTGGCGATTGAAGACAAGAAATGTTTGGTAAAATTAAATCACTTCGTCTGTAATTAGAAAGAGAAATAAATTGGAGATGTGATGGAAAAACTGTTGAGATTAACTGAGGGATGAACCGAAACTGACAATAACAAAAATACGGGGAAATTTTGATTTACAGTTGTATTATATAGAAATATTAGACGTCTCAAGGCAGCCGACCCCTAATATTTAGATAAGGTGGTACAGACGAAGAATTATAGAAATATATGCACCCGCCAGTGTGGCTCAGTGTGCTGAGGTGCCGCCTACTGGATCGGAGAGGTACAAAGGAGCCGGGTATGAGCTGAGGCCCCCGCAACCCGCCGTTAACTGCCGTTTACTGCGGTTTAAAGGCGGTTTGGGCAGCCATCAAGGCGAATGCCAGTGTAATAAATGGGGGTTATATATACATGATAAAGGGGGTTATTATGGCCGTGCAGTCCACTAGTGGGCATTATGATTGATTTGGAGAGGTGTTCTTAGAAGCGTCTTAAGATTTTAGGCTATCTTCCAGATTATAACAGATTATCTACTTGTGGGCACCTAGTTGTTATTTGTCAGGATAAGGATATTGACACCAGGACGACTCTATTGATAAAGCAGGAGTCCCGTGACTGATTTAATTGTGATATTTATAATAGATCTTACCTTTCCGATATATCACAAACTCTTCCACATAATTATCTGAAATAACTTGGGTTCTAACCTAACGACTGTAAATGACTGAGGCGACACTACTGATAATTTAAACAGACTTTAATTATAAAAGCCTAACCATACATTTATCCGCAAATCTATCTAACTTTATGCTGTAAGGAACTGACACGCACACATCGTCACAATTTTACCAACTCACTAAATGAATTACTAGCTTGTTCACACGAATATAACCGAAACAAGGTTTTACTGAATTATAACACGAATGACTGAATAATTAACGATCCCGAATATAACACTTCATTACCAACTATATTATCACGAGGCATTACAACATTATTACAACAACGGCAAATAACTCGTTAAGTTACACATGCTGAATAATTTATCTAACATATTTTATCTACCCAATAACTAACATGAGACAAGACTATAGGCAAGCATAGCTTGCCCAGTGCCGAAGGCACACAGTCAAGACACAAGTCTTACCTCTTACCTGACTGCTGGCAGAATCGTTACAGAATAGCATGATCCCATGCGACGCGTGTGATCACGTGCTAGACGCATGATGCGTGCTTCGCACAGAAGAAGCACTGAGAGTCAATAGAAAGTCTCACGTAGACACTGTCCGCTTGCTTCAGGCAACCTACAATATTCACTGAATAAAATACCAAAACTCCCAATTTAAGCCCTGATTCACAGACTGCCCGTTACACCAGGACGGTGCCTAATCTCCGCCTTATAAATTACACATTTCACAAATAAAAAATACACAAAACATAGTTACACGTTTCACAGACAGATGGCAACACTTCACTTCGCTATGTGGCGGATTCTTGCCCAGCCTAAAGTACAAATCTTCGCCACCAGTCGGCGCCGCAATCGACCACGCCATGGTTCATCTCTTTGCCAACAGCCGGCGCCCTGATCGAGCCGACGGGAGCGCCAACTAGACCAGGTGGGAGACAACCGTACTACTTGGAGCCAGTCGGCTGCTAGCCACGTGCCGCGTATGAACTTGTTATCTGTGTCGCGCTACCACGTGTTCTGTTTTTGTGTATGCAACCTCTTGCACAATAAATAGCTGTGCTTAAGTACACCTCAGCTTTCATTTATTACTGTGTAGTTACTCCATAACTGGTGACCCCGACGTGATTGTGTGCGTGCTTCGTTGTAGCATAGAACACATGCTTCATGCTTCAGCTAACGCGTGACTATATCGAATTCTGTACTCAGTGTTAAACTGTGTGTTGTGAAGTTTTAAGTGCTTTGCCGAAGCGTTCTCCGACGAGGAAATCACTCGAAACACGCGCTCCAGAAACCATCATGAATGCAAACACAGATACTTTGCTTGAAACGGACAACAATGACAAGCCCACACCGCCTCAGCTAACGGACGCTGCCCCGACTGTGTTGTCTGCCGGCGCTATGAAGTTGCCGCCGTTCTGGAAACATTGCCCGCATATGTGGTTTATTCAAGTTGAGGCCCAGTTTTACACACACCGCATTACTTCCGACGCTGCGAGGTATAATCTTCTTGTTGGCGCACTTGACTCTGAAATCATGATGGAGGTAGCAGACCTGCTCTCTAATCCGCCTAAGGAGAACAGATATGATCGCCTAAAAACCGAGATTATCAGCCGGCTGACAGATTCAGCCGACCGCCAACTTCACAAGGCCCTCACCGAGTTGGAGCTCGGCGACAAAAAACCAACACAGCTCCTCAGGCAAATGACTATCCTGGCCGGCGGCAGAGCAACTCCGGACGTCATCAGGGTTCGCTGGCTTGCCTTGCTGCCTCCGTCAATCCAACGCTGTTTGAAGCTGGTGAAAGGCATCTCCCTTGACGAACAGGCGAAGATCGCGGACGAGCTACATGAGATGCAGTCTCCTCCAACCGTTATGGCCGCTGGCTACACGCGTCCCAAGTCACGATCTCCGGACCGCCTGCCTGCCGATCCGCTCGAATCGCTCACAGAAGAAATCTCCAACTTGAAGCTGGCCGTGGCTGAGCTGTGCAAGATCAACGCCACGCTCATCAGCAGCTTCAATGAACGTGGCCGCGCACGTGAGCCTAGCAATGTTCGCAGCAGCTCTCGCTACCGCAGACGATCCCCATCAAGTGCCACAGTCTGTTTCTATCACCGCCGCTTTGGAGAAGACGCTAGGAGCTGCGAGCCGCCCTGCTCTTATGCATCCAGACAGTCGTCGGAAAACTAGAGGCGCTGT